>VMDO01003616.1:0-139718 GCA_007922755.1 Pedetes capensis
GATTACCAATAGTCTTTTCTGTTTTGCTAAATTTCAATAAGGATGATGGTATTCTAACATATGTTCTGAGACATTAGTTTCATTAATGACACACAATCAAATCAGATAGAGAGAAAATAACCTGGTGATAGGACCTAGTATTATTTACATATCAGTTCCTTATCCATTATTTAACAACTGAACAATATATTTTAAAGCACTTCATAATTGAAACACAAAGTTTAAAAGTTCTAAATTTAAAATTTTAGAATTACTTATAAACAAGTGAAATTCTGAAGATCAGAAAATCTAACTGTTCTCTACCAGGAATTTATATGTATTTCATGAAATCTAAGGTCTTCCTTGAGAAATAAATTTGGAAAATATTTCATATTACAGCTTTATCTTAGAGAAACATAACAGTAAAGGGACTTGCATAGTAATTTTTATTCAAAAATTTCTTATTTATTTCAGAAACTTTTATATAATGACATCTCACTGAAGATATATTGGGATTTATTGTTTAATTTATAGTTAAATTGCTCAAGGACCATATGGTAATTTCAAAGATAAATTTTAAAACACAAGGAAATACTACATCTTTGGTGAGTCAGCAACCCAACACATTAAAAACTATGCATTGTGGATACTGATAGGTAAACATAAATATGGCTATTACCACCAAAAACTTCTATTTAGAAAATAGACACCTGACAAGATGTTGATATCCAGATTACAAAAGTAACTCCAAGAACTCAATAGCAAAGCCCAGATAATCCAATTAAAACTGGGCAATAGACCTGAATAGACACTTCTCAGAAGTCATACAAATGGCCAATGTATGAAAAATGCTCAACACCATTAATCACCAGGAAAATACAAATCAAAACCACTGTAAGACATCATTTCATTCCAGTAAGAATGACTTTTCTCAGAAAGACCAATAATAACATGTGCTGACAAAGATATGGAGAAAAGTGCACATTTGCACACTGTTCTTTGGTATATAGAATAGTATAGAAATGGTGGAAAGGTTTGGAGGTCCCTCACAATATTAAACGTGGAATTAACACATAATCCAGCAATACCACTACTGGGTATATATCCAAAGGAAATCAATCAGTACAGTGAAGAGGCATTGGCACCCCCATGTTCATTGTTGCTCTATTCACAATAGCCAAGAAATGGAAATGAGGTAAGTGTCCAGGAACTGACGAGTGGCCTGGGAAAAATGTGACACATGTATGCAACTGAATATTTTTCAGCCATAAAAGGAATGAAATCCTCTTTTGAGAAAACATGGAAGTCACTGGATATCTTTATGTGAAGTAAGCCACCCACAGAAAGACAATTGCTACATAATCTCACTCATATCTGGGATCTGAAAACAGTTGATCCCATAGAAGTTTAGAGTACATGGTGGATCACAGAGGCCATGGAGAATCAGTGAGGGGTAAGGCAGGGATCAATGAGTACAAAGTTACAGTTAGATAGGGACAAGAAGTTCTGGTGTGCTACTGTACAATAGGATGACTAGAGATAATAATGAACTTTACAATTGAAAAAGCTAAAAGAAATAATTTTGAAAGTCTTTACCATAAAAAAATGATAAATGCTTTGTTGTTGTTGTTGTTGTTGTTGTTGTTAGGTGCCGTCAAGTCAGTATCCGACTCATAGTGACCCTCTGTACAACAGGGGAAACACTATTATCAGTGCTTCTCTGCTGTCCATAGGGTTTTCAATGGCAAATTGATTTTTGGGAAGGGGTTTCCAGGTCCTTCTCCCAAGCCTACAGCTTCTGGTGTTCCCAAGTGGTCTCCCATCCAGGTACTAACCAGGCCAGACCCTGCTTAGCTTCTGAGATCTGAGGGGATCGGATGCCACAGGGCTACACCTGCAGGCATATAAAAGCTTTAGGAGATAGATATGCTTAATTTAATTTAAACACTGTACAATTTATACATGTATTGAAATGTTATTCCATTAATATGTAAAATATTTATGTTTTGTACATCAGATAAAATAAATTTTAAAAATTAAATTAAATCCCATAGACACTGGGAGAAAATGAAGCCAAGGAACCATCTAATGTTTTTCATATGAGTTCTCAACTACCAGAACATTGAGAAGAAAAATAGTGAGCAATTATTTGGAGAGGTCAATAAAAAATTTCTGGTATACAGCTCAACTTCCACATTCAAAATTTGCTGACTAAAAGGTTTGAAGGTTAAACTTGACCACTTCCCCAACAAATGCTTTTCTTATAAAACACATTTATACTATTTTAAATAATATTAACAATAGATATGTGGTGTAAATGTATTATAAATACATCATCATATCCATAAATATTTTGTTCACCCATGTAGAATCCGGCTGGGATTTAGCTCAGCTGGTAGAGCGCTGCTCTGCAGTCTCTGAGGTCCCGAGTTCAATTCCCAGCACCACAAAAATGGGAGAAGGACATGGAAATCCACTCCCAAGGCAATCCGGAAACAGTCAGCCATCGAAAACCCTACGAGGGTCACTATGAGTCGGACACGACTTGATGGCACCTAATGTAGAATCCATTTTTCAACATTCTCCTATGCCTCAGGAAATTACTTTAGGCTCAGTTTATTCTCTACTGTGGATAATTTTCAGGGTTTGTTCTATATGTTCCAACCTGTAAGATACCCAATCATCTAAAAACACTCAGGGGGCCATCATTTATGTGAATTAATTTTTAACATGGTCTCAATTTTTGATGGACTTTTAAGAGTACAATGTCAAGAAATTATGAAATTATATTGTTTGCAACATTTCCAGATGAAACACAAAAGTCAGTTTGGCTCTAGGAATGCAAAATATGAGGAAATTAATTTTCAAATATTATCAGTGTCCCAGGGCCATAAGTACCCCTGTGAGTTAAGATGCTGCATAGATGAGAAGCAATCATTTCTCATTGTTGTTGTTAGGTGCTGCCTGGTGTCAGGTCCAACTCATTGGGACCCTATGTACACAACAGAATGAAACACTCCCAGACACTGTGCCATGCCCAGCACTATTGTCAGTGCTTCTCTACTATTCATAGAGTTTTCAATGTCATATTGTTTTGGGAGTGGATTATCAGGTCCTTCTCCCTAGCCTGCAGTACCTGGTATTCCCAGGCAATGTCCCAATCAAGGACTAATCAAGCCAATCTGCTTAGTTTCTGAGGTCAGGTAGGATCAGATGCCAGGGTGCTATAACTGCAAACAGTTACAGATTTGGAAGTGAATAAGTATATTATGTAAGTATATATTTAAAAATTAAGCTGAAGTTTCCTTTGCACAGAAAGTTGACTGAACAGAGTTGTATTAATTTGACAAGAAAGGTAAGATGATACAAAACTCAGTATGCAAGTTTAATTAGTCTTGTAGGATAGGAAATTGGGAGTCGAAAGGGAAGGAAAGATCGAATGCAATCATTTATTTCACATTGATTTCCAAAGATGGAAAAAATACCTTTTTTGCAATGTTTCCCAAATCGACCTACTTACAGAAATATGTCAATGATATAATCAGGATCGCCTTTAGGTACTATTGTATACACACTTTCTAATGATGCTTTTGTTTAGCATAATCATATGCAAAGCCCTCTTCTAATGACATCTGGAAAAATAAGAAATTGCATATGAACTAGAAACCATAGAAACCAGGTACAATTGAACTATTTCTGACAGTATTGACAGCAATAGTAAAATTAGTACTGGGGAACATTTAAAGCAAAATATAAAAGCAATCACATTAGGTATTACCTTAAAAGTCAGAGATTTTCTTTTTCAGCATTATGTAACTTCAAATTGTAAAATAAAAAAGTCAGTAGTCTTTTCTTTAATGTGACTACTAAAGTCAATTTTTTGTGTTAAAGACGATAAATAGGAAAATATGTTTAGAGTTTATCATGAAATTACATACATATTTTATTATATAATTATAAATTAAGAAATAATCACTATAGTAATGTTTAAGGTCTTCAGAAAATAAATCTTGTAACCTGATAAGGTTACTAAGGTAGGAATGTCAATGATAGATGCAAAGAAACCAAAAGCATGAGCAATGCACTTATATGTATTGTATTATTATATTGTTGCCCGAATTCTAAATTCAATATGCACCACCTAAAAACATCTTAGTAAAAAACGCTTTATTTCTTTGAAGTTAGGTTATAAGGTATTTGTATTTATTTGTAGATCTTGAGCAATTAATAAGCCCTATCATAAAATAAATTATTTAATAATAAAATGGAAACTCAAACTTTATAATTATTATTAGGTAAACTATAATAGCCTCAATTTTATACCCTAAAATAGCATTCAGGCCATATCTATCAACTTTCTTCAAAGTATACCTGTAATAAAAAATAGAAAGATAAATACATTTTCTCAGAAAAGCTCAAAGCACATATTCTAAGTTTTTGTTGTTATTTTCCTACAAAGTGGGGCAATGCTAGTAAGGGTGGCTGATGGGGAAATAAAAGACCTGCCATTCAACATATATTCAAACAGTGAATATTAATTGAGTGGCTGCTACATCTAGGCATTGCTTATTGAACAAATACAAGAATCTTTGCCTGCATCAAGTTCACATTTGTCATTTTACATTGTTGTGGAGAATGGGTAATGTATATAATTACACTTGTGCTTACAATGATGGTGTGCAACAAGGAGAGTCTCTAGTGATTGACATTTCAACATTCACCTCAATGCAATGACCCCATGTGTTCTTTATGACCTTTCAAGGAAATTGCTCATGCATTTTAAAACTTCCATATGAAAATGTAATGCTATAGTAACATTGATCAAGATAAGAATTACCCACTGGAAGCTAGAATGGGTTATTTCACATGGCTTTGGGATGGCATTAGGACAGTCCCCTTCTACTTGTGCTGCAAAAGCCTCACAATTCAATGAGGAATCCATGTGAATTTTGATGAGAAAATCGTATCAAAGACAGGCCCAAACGTTTGTGCCAGATTCCAGCAATATAAATGCTAGCAGGATGGATGCCGAAGTGCACAGCTTCTTTACTGATCGCAGTGCTTAGTTCTAAGAGATAAGAACTCCATGGCAACATTCAGAGATCAAATTTTGATGTTTAGCAAGTGTCAACATTTTTTCAGCTAAACAGGTTAGCTTGGGATATGTTCTCACCCAAATGGCAGTAGATTATATATAATTATTCCTTGTGTAGTCAAAATGCTACTATTGACTGAATATATCCTATGTCTTAGGAATCATGTTAAGCACTGGGTATATGGAATACAGAGTGATGTGTTCTATGGTTGGCAAAAACATATAATAGTTTCTGCTTACTTGAACATAGTCATGTACCTAGCATTGCTATAAGCTTTTTTAGTGTCTAAGTACATCCTCATGCAAACATTTGAGTTCATAGACCATTTTTAAACAATAAAATCCTTTCCACAACATTAGCAAAGCACATGGCAAGGGTGAAGGACGAAGGACAAGGTGGGAAGACAGCATTGTCAAGTTGGCAGCTCATGTTCTAACCATGTTCACCCCCTCCCACAACCTAACTGTGTCATCTTTGAATTGCCAGCAAACGGTAATATCCTAACCCTAGAATGCCAACAGCAATGAAGTTTACAGAATACATTACATTTCGAGTGTGCAGAGAATCTTAATAAGTATTTTCTTTTATAACCTTCACTGCCACATTACTTAGTCCCATATTTAAAAAAAAAATTGAAATGGGAGTCTGTAAAGGGGTTATGTTGATATTAAACTGATCCCAAATCCATGTGTACAAACTATTTCTATGGCAAAGATATTTATATTCTACTCATAGTCCACTGTAAAATGCATTCTGGAATTCAATTAAATACCCTCTTGAAAACAAGAGCTTAAGTGGAAACTCCTCACTGGCATTCATGCTAATAAATGAAATAATATTAAACCTACATGTATCTCTTGTTGTACATACTGAGTGCCTGCTATAGCTGTTGCTAATTTATAGATTAACAGTGATGTAAAGCATAAAATGAATTTGTTTCTGTTTGTGCTAGCAAAAACTAAGGAGAGGACAAAAGGGTGAGTTTATTGATTTTTCTCCACTATTTCTTTCTGCTAATTTCTACACGGTAGTATTCCTGCCTGTAACTTGGAGATGATTCTACTTTCTATTTTCCTAAACTTTTAATTTCCTCACATAAACAAAAAAAAAAAACAAAATTAATTTATCATTGATATATTTTAAAGCAGCTTATATTCAATTTTGCATATCTGCATTATTGCACAGAATTGTGTGGTCTTCAGCTAAGTGTTTCCCTGAAACCTTAGCTAAGTGAAATCTTAATAAATATCTTCTAACAATGTTTAAAAATCCTGGGATTGGGGAACATGAAGATCTTTTAAAATAGTTTTCCTTGGAGTTTCACTATCTTCAGAAACTAATAAAATTCAGACATATGGTATATAAATTTTCCTAAATTTATCTGCTTTTATTTTTTCATAGAAGAAATTGTAGACTGGAGGGAAGGACAAATGTTAACAGTAGTTTGGAAACTGCTAAAGAAAGTTTAAGTAAAAAATGAGGGGAATGAGGCAGAGTTGTTCCTTGTTCTTAATATTATATTTTCTTTGAGAGTCATAAACAAATCTCAAGTAGCTCCATAAGTTGTAGGAATTGAAGGATTGGGTAACTTTTGGACAAAAAAGAGACCCCTTGGCTACCTGACTATTTTTATGCTTTTGTTCTGTTTCCTACATAATGGAAATACAGACATTTTCTTTCTTGCTTCCCACTCCTGATATGGAAGGACTCAAAAGAATATAATAAAGATATAACCTCCTGACTGTATGTAGCACTGTGAGGGGAAGACGCATGAAGATTAGAAAACTTACATGTGTCAAATATAGAAGAGAAGAAAGCTCAGACAGGGTCAGTACATTTAGAACCTTCCCTACCAACTTAGCATCTCATATGATCTCCTCTTAATAGGCTTCCCTATGTTGACTGCTTCAGCAGAGAACTATGTGAGTGTGTGTAGGGGGGAGGAAATAAGTGTATTTATAAAGTACTTGGCATTGATAAGTACATGTAAACAATGGCAATGGCCATGCTAGAGAAATAGCAAGAGTAGAACCGAAAAAGCTAAAACATAGCTGTATAAAAAAAATAACAAAGGTTTCCAATTATGGATAATTAAATTTGGATTTAGCAACAGCAATGAGACCAGACTCAAAGAGATTTGATAAATGTCAAACACTGTGTATATGTGTTGTTCATAAAGCTCAGCAATCTGTTCTTGAGTTGAAGATAACTGTAGTATATCCTGACAATTGAAAATTCTTCTATCAAGCCACCAAAAGATATAGAAGAATTTTAAGTGCACATTGTTGAGTGAAGGAAGCTACTCTGAAAAGTCTACGTACTATGTGATTCCATCTTAAGAAATTCTAGAAAAGGCAAAACTGTGGAGACATGAAAAGGTCAGTCATTGCCAGGGATTTAGAGGAGAGGGAGGAAGGAATGAAAAGTTGGAACAGGGGGCACTTTTTAAAAAGTGAATCTATTATTCTGTATGATACTGTAATAGTTAACACATTTCATAATACACTTGTTGAAACCGATTAACTGCATAACACTTAGAGTGAACCCTAATGTAAACTAGAGATTTTAGTTAATAATATACCAATATTAGTTCATCATTTATAACAAATATGCCATACTAATGCAAAGCATTAAAAATGGAGAAAGCTAGAGTAGGGGCTTACAGAGAAATGAAAACATTCATCTTTTCTGTAAAGCCAAAAGTACTTTGAAAACTAAGTTTAAGTAACAGCACAACAAAAGATGCTGGAGATGAGAACCTCAGTGACAGAGTGCTTGCCTAGCATGTGTAAGCCCCTGGGTTAGCTCCCCAGCACTGCAGAAAAATAAAGCAAAACTAAAGTAAGCAATACACAAAACCCCCAGCATGACATATTTTTCCAACTTAATTGAAAAACCTCTGAGAGAAATATAGTAAGTTTTAGACATTCTCACTTTTATTTCCTCCTATATTATTTTTCCCTTATAAATATTTCATTGTTCATACCATGGAGAATAAAATCTGGTATCTAGAGAAATAGAATATTTTATTTTGTTTTGTTTTGTCTTGTCTTGTTGTGACAGTCTCTTATGTAGCCCAGGCTTGCCTGGAACTCAAATTCCCCTGCCTGAGATTCTGGAGTACTGAGGTTACAGGGATGTACCATCATATCTAGCTCAAGAAACTTATTTTAATGATCATAGTAAGAACATTTTCACCTCCAAAGTCAAAGCATCTCTTCTTTAGAATCAAACAATTTTGTAGTTTATGTAAGCACAGTTTAATAAAAAAAAAGCACATGTTTATTTTCTCCAGTAATCTCGACATCAGACAGCATTGCAAGACACTTGAATTTTGGATTAAAAGCTATTTCTGGGCACTTTGAACTTGCCATGATATATGTCAAAATGTAAAATATTAAATTCCAGTCTTTGATTGGCTGTCTTTGTATTAACAAAAGATCAATTTATCCTGCTTCTTTTTTCCTCTCTTTTTCATATTACATCACACTTTAATTTATTTTAAACTGAAGGGTTTTTAAATTTTAATTGCTTGAGAAACAAAAATTTGTATAAGTTATATTGTAATTGCTGAGAATGAGCAGCAAAACTTAAGTGAAGAACAAAAGATACACCAGCAATTTTTCAGGAAAAAGTAAGTTCTGGAAATTTTCTTTGCATGAAAATTAAAATGTAGCCAGATGCAGTGGCACATGCCTGTAATCCCAGTGACTGAGGAGGCAGAGGCAGGAGGATCACTGCAAAACCTTAAATAATACCCTTAAAATTAGTAGTGTCCATACATATCTAATAGCAGGAATGGATAGTATAAAATCTATCTTGAAACCAGAGCATTTGTTTTCAAACAACTTTACTGAATTCCAAAGCTCAAAGTTAATGCAGAATAATTTCTTTCTGCTGGAAGCATCATTAATTTCTAACACATGACATTTCAGAAAAACATAAGAGTAATCTGATGATGTAATGTGCCCACAAACTATGGACCCACAGGCCAAATTTGGTTCATAGCTTGTCTTCTATGCTGAGAGGTCAAATGATTTTTAAATTTTTAAAGGATGAGGAGGGAAAGAGGAGAATGAGGGAGAAGAGAAAAATTGAACATATGACCAACATAGCCTTAATTATTTAGTTCTTATGCTTGATATAGTTTGCCAATCTTTGACAAAATGAAATATACATCTTTGGTAAGATTACTGAAAGTGGATTATCCATTACAAAACATTTCAGATTTAAGAGACCTTCACACATTTCTTTTTTTTAATTTAGTATAGTGACTCTCTTAATAAGATTTCCTCATAGCATATTGGGAGAAGGACCCGGCAATCCACTCCCAAACATCAATCTGCCATTGAAAACCCTATGAACAGCAGAGAAGCACTGACTATAGTGTTTCACCTGTTGTATGCAGGGTTACTATGAGTCAGATACTGACTCAATGGTACCCAACAACAACAACAACAACAACAACAACAACAACAACAAGTAGCATATTATTAGCCTACCTCAAAACACATTAAAGTGGAACTGCATTATAAATACAATTTCATATTCCATTTATATCTTCATCTTTTTAATAATACTTGTTAAAATATAATCCTGCATATGCAATACTTTAGTTCCTCAGGAAGGTGAATGTGTTTTCTCCTTGCATGTGTTACTTTTTTTTTTAATTGCTGAGGTGTGGAAATGTGGAGAGGGTGAAGAGGAAAACAAGTGACAAGGCAGCTGGAAAAGAAACTGATTTCTAATTGTGTCTTGAATTTATCCTGTTTTATATTTCTTTGCTCAGACGATAGCTTCTGACGATAGCTCAGACGATAGTTCATAAAGACTGCCAATTTTAGCATAATATTTTTATTTTTGAATGATAACACTGAATGCAAAGACTATTAATTTTGAGATTATACATTAATTTTGACAATTCTTTTTATGAACTTGGGTGATTCACATGCTTTCATACACTGTATCTGCATAGACAGTGATAAAGCCGCTGGTACAAATCCCCACCTGGCACTTAAGGTACCTCCATTTTCACTCTATCTCAAGGACAAGCCACAAGATATTTACATACAGATTACAAATGAGTTACAGTTATGCTAATGCAAGTTTAATTCATAATAAATTCAAATATATTCCAAAAGAGTCATCTCTGAAATATGTAGGACAATCTGAATTCATTTTTCTTGTGATTTGTCAAATCAATAAGGCCAGTATAGGGAGTGAGATGTCACAAAATATCCACATGTGTTTAACAGTGACAGGCCAAGCTTGCTGACAAAATATATTTCATCATGAAAAAGACTACTTCCTAGGAAAATTAAACAAAATCAAGCATTAATTTCTACTTTTTTGTTTTTGTTTGCTTATGTCAATGTAATATTTAAGGAGGAAAAATAAGCTTCCTACCAGTTGATGTCAAGTGAATACTTTAATCTGTATCCAACCAAAAGTCAGCAGCCATCATAGCATCATGCCTTTGAACTTCATAGTAGGTAACTTGCTAAATCAGTATCCTCAAATGCACCTCTGAAGAGCTATGTGTCAAAGGCACCTACTTAATAAAGTCGAGGTAAATTTCACAAGTGAAAAAGTAAAGAGTATCTGTGTATATCCAACAGGAGGAACAGTTACTAGGAATCAAAATAGAAAAACTTCCAAAGTAAAAGTGTATAGCAAAGATGGAGAAATAAGAAATAGGGGATGGGATAGGGAGAAATGATGAGTGATACATAGACATATTAAGAAAAAAAGTACCCAAACATATAATTATTTCAGCAAATATAAGCATGTGATATTACTGCAAATCAATTTAGTGTCAAATAGAAACATAAATAACACTTGTATTTTTATTTTGATACTGGTATTTTATATTTAAAAAATACAAAGTACTATTTTGTTTAAGACTTAAATATGTTTAGTTTCACCCTAAATGTCAACAACAAAGACTATAAATACTATACAGAGAGAAAGATTTTAATCAGTGTTGACCATACATTAATCTTTGCTGGTCAGGTTTAGACTGAAAGTGTTTGAAGACAAATAACATGTGTTTTCATAAAATAACTTAGCAGCTAAGTAATACATTAAAACAGTATTGAATGTAAATGATACGGAATTTTTAAAATAGGAAAGTTGTTAAATCTTCTGAGTATAATTGTTATTATAGGTCAAAGAAACAATATGAAATCTCAAACTTCAGGGAGAAAATATACCTTAGTGAGGGTGATTGACATGTATTCTAATTATCAAAGACCATAGTAACTGCTGTCATGAGAGTAGCATGTGTTCTTATGGGGTACTACAGGAAGGCACAAGGAAGGAGAACCACACTTTATATAAGAACTAACAAAGGCTATGTAAGGAAGAAAATATTTAAGCTGCATAGAAAGACAGCTTCACCAGAGTTAGGGCAAAACATTACCTCTGTATATAAATGATGAAGAGATAAAAATACAAAGTATCAGAGAGGCATTTCAGTATCAGTGGAATCTTGGTTAGTGTTCTATTCACTAGGAGATTATTAGATTTTTTTTCTAGCTGCACTCTGTACTTACTAAACACTAATCTCCAGGAGCTGGATTCACAAATCTGAAATTTAAAAATTTTAAGAAAACCTAGTAGTTCCTTATTTTGACCATGTATTCAATGAGAACAGGAGAAACATATGGCAATCCACTCCTGAAGCAATCCCAACACAATCAGCCATAAAAAACCCTATGTTTGACATAGAGTCACTATGAGTAGGACCTGACTCATTGGCACCTAACAACAAATAGCAATACACAATAAGAGGAAAAATTAAAATTTCATTAAATGTAACCCTAAGGTCCTTATTCTTATTCACTCTTAAGCCAATTTCCATATGGATTTTTTACCAATCCTGTTATTGCCCAGATTACCTGGGGCTTTTACCTCACCAATGCCACTGGACAATTTTAATTCCTCATTGATACTGGCTTCCTTCCGTCATCTTGCCTGCACATATAGCCAGAGTGATCTCTCCCATCACAGATGATTTGCATTTCTCCTTTTCAAAATACCTTACTGACTTTGTCTTTCTCTAAAGATCACTTTCAGGACCCTGAAGTATTTGGCTTTTTATTAAATAGCCAGATATAATGTCATTCTCCCATTTGCCTTCTTTTTTCAAATTACATTAACCTTTTCCCAGACGCTCAAATAGAGCACAATTCCTGGCTATGTTACTTGTATCACTGAGGGAATGTTCTGATGAAAATATTTCCCTTTGCCCAAAAAGTCATCATTGATAATGCTGATAATGAAATGTGCTGCTGTTTTAATCTCTTATATCTATCACACTCAGTTTTATATCCTTCACCCTGCATAATGATGTTGTTGTTAGGTGCCTTTGAGTTGGTGTACAACTCATAGCAACCCTGTGTGCAACAGACAAATCACTACTGTCAGGTGCTTCTCAGCTACTCAGAGTTTTCATGGCTGATTGCTTTTTGGGAGTGGGTTACTAGGTCCTTCTCCCAAGCCTACAGCCCCTGGTGTTCCCAGGCAGTCTCCCATTCAAGTACTAACCAGGCCAACCCTGCTTAGCTTCTGAGATCTCACAGGATCAGAAGCCACAGTAGTATGGCAACAGGCACTGTATACTGTAGGTGACATAATTTTCATCTCTACTACTATGCTCCCCTCTTCTCTATCAATACTATGTTCATACAGGGCTTGATCTTTACCAAGGGTCAATAAAATATTTAGCAAAATTCAGAGGGGAAATATTATAGGCTTTGCAGACAAAAAGGCAAAATTGAGCAACTGTCCTCAGCAGAATCCTTTGTATATATTTCACATTTTAAAATATAAAATAGATTGTAGTATACAGGCCATACAAAAGCAGGAAGTAGGCTTGATTTAGCTCATGACCTAGTTTGTCTACTTCTGACCTAAACCAGTGACCATAACCATAATCTATAGGCCTATAGATATCAAGCTCACATCTCTAGCCAAGACATCTACTGAGTGCCTACTTGACATCTTCACTTGGATTTTAATAGGACTCTCACTTTAATGTGGAAATAGAGTAAAATCAATCACACACATGTACCTATCCACACTTCTGTCACTTGCAATCATCCCTTTGTCATGGAGCATTCCCCATCTCAAAAAAGGGACCATGATATAATATACTTCTAAATCAAAACACCATGATAAGTTTTTTGCTCATTGAATTCTATCAGCTCTCCATTCAACATGGTTTCCAACCTTAAACAATATTCTCCAACTTTATTGCTACAATCATATTCCCAACTCCCATCATCCTTGAACTGGATAGGTACAATTGTCAAATAAACTGTCACCTTTCTTTGACTATTGTATCCTTACCCCAATAATACACTTGCTATACTACAGATAGATGGAACTGTGTAAGGTTAAATCTGACCGCAGTGTTATGCTCTTCGCAGGATTTCATTTATACCCAAGCTTCACCTACAAAGTCCTGACTAATTTGGTGTCTGTGAGTTCTCCTGTTGTGTCTCACCTGTGTCCTTCATTCATGTGCATTCTCTACAAACCAGGCTTATTTTCTTTCAAGAGAATATCAAGCTGTCTTTTGCTTAAGAATTTGTTTTCTATTCTATATGGCTCAGAATACTCTTGATCTTCAAAGTACTTGCCTCTATTCTTTTCTATCTTAATTGAAACAGCACCTCTGCAGGAAGACAAATGCCTTGCCCTGCCACAGCTAGACAAGTGCCTCCCTGTCTGTCAGTTACACTCCACAACATTATACTATCTAATCTTCATAGTAGCAAACTTCATAGCCATCCACACATCAATCTGTTTATGTAGTTGTAGTTCTTCTTACTTTTCCCCTTCTTACTACATCATTCCTGGATTCACACAGTGACTGCAACAATGGACTTAACCATATAAAAGATCATGTACCTGGTACAGTGTCAGGGAGTGTTTCCTTCTGTTGTACATAGGGTCCCTGTGAGTTAGACCTGAATCAACAGCATCTAACAACAACTACATCATAACTTTATGGACCACTTGAGTCTCTGCCTTCTTCATGGCTAAAATACTAATGGTTGGCATATACTACATGGATTGATTTACTAATTCTTTTTACTAATTTTTAGATTACAATATGTTTCTTTTCCTTATCTGTATTTTTCTCACACTTATCTTTATTTTGGCTTTCTACTTCATATTAAAACATAAATCCTTGGCATTACTCCTTTCATTGTATTGTAAGAGGTTAATTTTCCCAAGAAATCTCTGAGGAAAGAAAATAAAACATAAAGCAGAATAGCATAAGTCACCTTCCTGCCAGGAATTTCTGGTTATACCTATTCTCAAGACTTGAAGCCAGTAAGTTTTGCCACTTTCATATATCCTTTAGAGATGACAAGCATCTACTTAGAGCTCATTAACTCATTACCACTGTCTACATTTGAGTTATAGGAACCTAGCCTAATATGGTTTGGATTGATGTGACAGTAATTTAAAAGCAGTTTTATCAACATCCTCCAATGAAATAAGTGACCTTCCTAATTAGCATCTTCAATTAAGTACCTACACCTGATGAAGGATAAGTTATACATTACACTAAATTTGCATTGGCTCACTATTCTAGAAAGCTTCCAAGTTAATTAAAAATGAGGTATTTAGTAATGAGAAAAAAGAGATAAAAGCCTGTGTTAATTAGATTAAATTAGAATTTAACATTATTTTAATACATTAGTTTTTAGTTGGTTGTAAAAATAATTAAGCAAAATTCTTGAACCCTAAATAGTAACCATGCAAAACTCAAAGTGGATTACCAAAAACATCACTCAGAAAATCTCCCTCAATCTTCTACCTTACTCCAAACAAAAGTCAAAGTCACTACTACTGCAAGTAAAACTGCATAATTCCCATGTGGTCTCCTATTTTGTATAATCTTTCATATCTGGATCTATTTCTCACCATCTGTGTTTTCCTCCAGCCATGTTAGTTTTTTTGTTTTTCTTGAACAACACCAGGAATGAACCTGTTCAAGTTTATATGCTCGCTGTGCCCTCTGCAAAGGAATATGCCTCCCCAAATCCCAGGCCCTCATTACCTTGCCCCTTGGACCCCAATTGCCATCTTCTCTGTGGGGCCTGTCATTAGTATATGATTAAAAATTATCCCCTTAAAATTTGCTGATGCCCATCACAGGAATATTTTACATGCTCTTACTACTGTGTAGTCCATTTTTAAATAAAAAATAAAACATATAAACAATTATAATGCATATTGAGAAATGCACATAAGGTTTTGTATGGAGAGTTACATCAACTACCAGAAACCACATCAAATATGAATGAGGATTCCAGGAATTGACACAATTGATGATATATGAATTGAAGGACGAAAGGAAGTTAGTTATCCAGATGGAGAAGATAGAAATGAAGATCTTACAAACAGGCATCAGAAGTTTGCCATAAAGAAAATAAGAAAAAGTCATCATAAGAAAAAAATACATTACATCTCATTACCATGTGGTATATAATTATCCATAAAAATCCAGGGTAGTTTATACTTTGGTAGAGTAATAGTGGACACATAGATAACATTGTGATATGATCATATATAAATCTTAATATTTTCTAAATTATGAAAGAAAGCTTTTAGATAAGATAGGATGATTTAGGAAGCAACATTGCTGATGGAATGGGTTATGTCCCTTACAACAAACACTATGAACCTTTGTACAGGTTTCCTAATGGGAAGGTGCCAGATTAATTTTTTTTAATTCTCTTGAAACCTCAGTTGGCAAATCTGAAACTCATGTGTAATTCATAAGCTTTTTAAAAGAAACCTAATAAATGACAGAGAAGTGATTCCCAAGCTTGTCTTTATGCTGAGTGTGGTATTGCAGCATGAAAAGACAGAAAGAAACAATAGATTTGAGAATAAGCAATTATTTCTACCCAAGCTTTGTGCCCAGTTTCACCACAACACCATCTGAAAGCTCTTTACCTCCAAGGTCCAGGATCTTTTACCTGACTTTGTATGTTTGTAACTAAAGTGATTCTCAAATGAAAGCACAATTTTTCCACTTCACTCCACAGGATAATTGTGAGGCTGAACCCTGGGTAAAGAGATCAGTGACTTCTTGGCAGATGGAGCCTTCAACTTCTTTCCCTTTTATTATTATTTTTCTTTTCTTAGTGGAAAAAATCTTACTAATAACTTCATACACATGCTTTTATATTTAGATTATACTTAGACATTAGATTTCGCTCTATTAGAATATAGTAGAATACCTGTCTCATACTTGCCCTATCACTTTTTCCTCCCTCTTTTTTACCACTTATACCTATTCCTCTTTCTGTGTCTTTGTTTAACATCTCTTTACTCCAAATTTGTCTTCCTCTTTCCTGTCTGATTTGGCTAAGGATAGAGATGAGGCTAAGATATGATATAGATGATAATGTCTAGTAAACTTACCTATTCTTCATGTCAAATTTTATGACAAATTTCAAATATAACCAAAATATTCCAATTAAAATTGAATTCTAAATCAAATGCCTAGTCTCCAAATATATTCAAAAAGAACATTAAAGATGAAAAATCCCTGGAGATGGTGCTTAAAATAATTTTACTAAGTAAATTTAATTTTAGGGAGCATGACAAATGTATTTTTTTGTGTGTGGGAAAGAGGGTTGAACCCAGGGCCTCACACTTGCATGCTTTGCAAGTGCTGGATCACCAAGCTGCACCCCAATCCCATTTCCCATTTTTTTCGTTTTTGAGACAAAGTCTCACTAAATTACTCAGATTGCCTCTGGTCTCTAACTTGGGATCCTCCTGCCTCTGCCTCCTGAGCTGCTGGGATTACAGGTGTTCAACACCACACTCAGCTGACAAATGTCATTAACGTGAGATTTACCTTATTGAACCACTTAAATATAATAAACAAGAAGTAAAATAGTCTTGATAATGTCACATGGTGATAAAAGTTTTTAAAATGTGCTGTGAATGAGTGTCACATATCGGGTACTGGAATTTCAGTAAGAAGATGTACAAATTACCAAATTATTCACACATTTTAAAAACTGTTCTACAGCTGAGTGAGGTGATGCATGCCTGTAATCCAGGTACCTCAGGAGGCCGAGTCAGCCTGCACAACTTATGAAGACCCTGACTCAAAATTAAAAAAAAATAATAAAAAATGGCTTGGGGCACAGCTCAGTGGTAGAGCATTTGCAAAGTACGTGTGAGGCCCTGAATTAAAAAAAAAAAAAAAGATAAAGAGAGAGAGAATATTCTACAAATTGCCTGTGCCTTTGTTCCACAGAAATTCCTTTGAGGGTCAAAATAATCATTCAAAATATGAAAGCAATATATTGTACAATGATTCCATTTGAAAGTATTTAAATTATAAAAAGAAATCCCCTTCTATGGAAAAAATATTTAAAAAAAAGACCACTCCAAGGTGAATGTTTCTTACTAGACATTGTAGCTTATACCTCCCTTACTATTTCTCATATATATAGCATAAAATCTCTTGGGCTACTTTTAGACATATAGCCTTCAATTGTTTGTAAAGAATCTCATGTTTGATGAATCCATACAAATCCATTTGTTAAAAATCCAAATTTTTTTTCAGAAAATTTCTTTAAACACATTATTGTTTTTAAAGTGCACCCAGTTCCTTTCTTAAGTTGCTACTTTCCCTGTTTACTATAGAATAAGAACTTTTAAAGTTATGGAAATGCTGTGTTAAATACAATTTCTAGGAATGTCTGGTTTCACTTACAGGACATTGTTAGGAATGACTGTTGGAATTTTAAATGTTGGGGGTAGGTATCTATGTGGGTTTTAAATATTGGATACTTACATTCATAATTATAAGAAGTTACACTTTAAAACAATCTAGGTAACATATTTCTACCATAAACTAAATTAAATTCTCCCATGTGCATCTGGGAATATGTGTTCTTATATAACACAATGAAACACTATTTTTCATTTGACAATGTCAGAAACATTGGCTTCTATTTTATATAGCAGAGTTCAATTTCATCACTACTTTGCTTGATGGCAGTCTAAGGTCATGTCTCTTGAGATACACAAATAAGCCTCATTCAATATTTTCTGCCAAACATCTGAGTTCATCTCTTTTAAAATACTATGCAAGTATAAGTATAAGATGAAAATAATTTACCAAGCAACTTCAAAAAACAAAATCTAGATGGCATTAAGGTCCTTCAAGGTGATTATTCTAATTAGTACTGACCCTAAGTTTCTAAAACTGCTAAGTCACATAAACTGAGATGTGCTAAAAATCTCTACATACAAACCTTCAATTGAATGTTGGATATTATCTTCAGTTAATGATGGAATTATACAATCACTCAAATTTTTTGAATGAAAGTAAGAAATAAACATAACTATAATATATACTGTGAAAAGATTGAAAAGGATGAGGAAAGAGAAAGAGAAGAAAAAGAAAATTCTCTTTATATGTCCCTTCTTTTATCCTTGAGTAGAATGTCTTATCCCTCCAGTGAAAAACTGAACATGTAACAATGAAAATCAAAACACAAGAGATGGGCTGAGTATAATTACATACAATGATTCAAAGACAACATAGTTTAAGAAGGTGCTAAATAGGATAGCCAAATCATTAGTTCCCCCAAAATTTTCCCCTTAACTGTAATCATGAAGATCACTTGGTTGTTGTTAGGTGCCATGCAATCCTGTCCAACTCATAGCGACCCTCACAGGGTTTTCAATGGCTTGCTAATTTTGAATACTCTGGCAAATTTGCTTTTTGGAGAAGAAAGATATGTACTCCATTCTTATAATTCATATTATGTGCTAGAGAAACTGCTTACCTTTATTGCACATTGGGAAAAAAAGTTCCTTTACTAAAGCTATGAAGGTAGAAATATTTTTTACCTGCCAAATAGTTATCAGAGTTTTATTTTTAAAGTAAAGAGCAATGTATTTATTTTTAGCAATCCTTTGTCTTAATACCCAAGTGCTGCATACCATCTTTACATTCACTCTCATTAGAATGAGTGATTTTTTTTTCTCAAGTTTTTCTTACCACAACACATATATCAGAGTATTCTTTAAATATACTGTTAAGGAACAAAAGAAAGGAGATTGCTGGGTTTATAAACAATCTCTCAGGTGGGTATGTATCTGTTTCCTGCACTTCCTAGAAACCTGTGAATGGGCTGGGTTCTGGAGTGTCTTTGCAGTTCCTCTTCCCAGGCAACTCACCCATGGTTTTGCTGTTGTGCTCTCAGTTACACCTATACTTCTGTCAGTTTGGTTTTATCTAGATTATCCCAAAGTCAACATCTAACTTAGTGTTTGGAAAATCTTATCTATACAACTGGGCTGAGGATTAGTGCAGTTGGTAGAGTATTTCTTTACATTCTGAGGCCCTCAATTTCACCCCCAACACCACAAAAATGGGAGAAGTACCTGGAAGCCCACTCCCCAAACAATCTCCAAACAATCAGCCATCGAAAACCCTATGCGTGCAAGAGGAGCACTGACATAGTGCCTGGCTTGGCATGGTGTCAGGAAGTGTTTTGTTCTGTTATCCATAAGGTCTCCTAGAGTTGGACCAATGTTATGACACCTAACAATAACAACATCTATACCACTACCTTGTGGCAGCTCTTTAAAAGACAAAATAAATCTGAACATTTATGTTCCTTCTTTCATATTCAGAGTAAATTGTCTTTTAAAACACAATTATATTCCTCTTTATCTTAAGGATTGGCCTCACTGTCCTATACTAAACAGTTTCTTATTTACAAATCCCCTATGACACCTAAATATGAACAGAGCCCAAGATGGGAATGCACCTCTAAGCACAAGGACATATTAGTCCAGAAGTCAAGGAAATGGAGGTCCTCCTACAGATGATTTCCTTAACAGACAGAAGAAGAAATCAACAAAAGCTTCTACCTGAGTTCCACCCACTCTCCATCTCTTTCCTCTTCTTTCAGCACTGATGTGTTCAGAAGGCATCATGGGTCAACACTCTTAGTTAGAATTCAGACTATGTTTCCTATATCATGATTGTTATAAGTGGTAGTTACATGTAACTAAAATAATACTATGATGTACATTATTGATTAAATGGATTTTTGTCTTTGGTCCTCACAACTTAAGTATCATTTCTAGCATCTTTTCCTTGGGAAAGAACATCCAGATTTCCCAATGACATAAATAATTAGAATATAACCTGCTCATAAATATGAAGATCCTATATAGAAATACAATTTAGTTTTATCCTTGTCCCTAAGAAACTTAAATTTATGTGAAAATAATTTTATTACCTTTTGTATGAACATCTGCCAAAAGATTAATGTTTCATTGATCCTTAATCATAATACTGGACTTTGGGATCCAAACAGCCAATGTTCAAGAAAAAATGTAAAATTAATATTGAAAAAAAATTACTCATAAAATTCTAATATTTATAGATTTCTAATATTTTGAATAGATTTGCAATTAGTAAAGATCAATGAGATTTTAATTTAAAGAGATAATTAGTGCTATAAAACTTAATTTTATAACTCTTATTTTGTTTCTATTAAATTATATGCCCCAAAGTGAAAAAATAATATTTCATGTTTAATAAAGCTTGTTCTAAATAATATGTACCTTGGCTTATATTTTCAATTATAAGCTTTTCTCATTATGCCTAAGAAATCTACATCACTTAATCAAGCTACCACAGAGGAAGAAAAATTCCGTTAATACTAAAGCATTCCATTACATTTTCTACTATGTCATTTTATCCTTTGAATCATTGTCTATTTTAATTTATTCTTTTAAATCAAAACTAAATTACTTAACTTGCATTTACCATTGGAAGCATCACTGTAGCTAAGCTTGGAATTGATTTCAGGGCATGTTTTTTTTTTCATAAATCATGGCCATTATCAAAGGAAAGAATATCTAACCAGCCAATACAGAGGAAAGAATGAAGAAATTGGGCAAAGAAGAGAGAATATATTTATCCTATCTAAAATATATTAAATATCTAATAAATTATTACCCATCTAAAATAAGCCATAATCTCAACAATAGCTAGAGAAGGGCTTTGGAAATCCCATGTAATACTGTCTGTCCTGTTGGATCACTATTGCAGAAAAACAACTGTCAAGATACATTTTAGTGAACTGACACATTGCCAGAAAAATAAACAACTCTCTCAGCCAACAGAAATGTGATGTAGCTACTGCCTACAGATTCTTGTTTTAGGCCTTTGTTAAAAAAAAATACTGTGTGTATTAGGTTTGATTTTCCTACATTTTTTACCATAAAAGAAAGATTAGAATTTAAATGGATGTTAACATAAATTCTTAAGGACATTGGAGAAAAACCTTGAAAACAAAACTCACTTCAATATTAAAATTCCTCATCTGCCTGTATACATATATACTAACAAGATATGAATGCATCATGGTTTTAAAAAATCTTTCTTTTTCAAACATTAATTGAACAAAATTACATATGGCAGGCAAACGATGTTCTTTTTGAAGAATCTTTTCAAAGAATAAATTTAAATATACACTATAGCGATGGAATATTTTGGAAACTACAGAATTTGCAAAGTTCAATTCCATCACAATTGTATAATATCACTATAAACTTCCAATTTTATAAGGAGTAATATACTCCTTAGTCCGATATCTGTCCTGTTCACAGACTTAATTTCAATTTCTGATAAATGTCAAAAGTACCTTCTTAAGAGAAAAATGTTTCAAGGGGCTAGGACTTCTTTTAATCATATAAAATATTAAATTTCAATTTGTATCTGAGCAGGTAATATGTTTCCAAAAATAATACATCAGTTATCACAAAATATAACCACATACACTAGCTTTGGCATCAGCCACTTCACAGAGCTATTTATCAAAACAGCATATCGACAACTACATTACAAAATCTATGGCCCTTTTTAACTCTCCAAAGGACGTTTCAGGATGCCACAACCTTGCAGCTCTACTTCACCACTAATTTTCCCCAACCACACTTGGCAGAGAAATGAAAAACATCAAAGTTTCTTTAATTTCTGAAGAACATGGTATTCTTCAAGAATGTACTTAAAATTGAAAAACTATGTAACATAAACTTCACCAAAGAGAACAAAGTAATTCAAAAACTTCTGTTCCAGAATGTAAAACCTTTAAATGCTTTATCCCATTGTAAAAGCCCACATACACAAACACATACATATGTAACATCTATTGCATCGGAGTAAAACCAATTTCAGAAAGATGACTTTAAATTTGATATTGTAACTCACACTTAATTCTAGTTCAATTTAACTGATTTAGAAGCATTAGTGTGCTCTTTGACAAAAAAAAAAAAAAAAAAAAAAAAAAAAAAAAAAAAAAAAAAAAAAAAAAAAAAAAAAAAAAAAAAAAAAAAAAAAAAAAAAAAAAAACTCCTCAGGGAAAGAACATAAGAAACTGCCTAAAATATCAAACCAAAGATCAACATAATTCCATCATAAAATGGAACTCATTTCCAGGTTTCAGAGAATTAGAACATGTTTACACCTACCTTGACCTTGTCTGTTGTCCTGCTGACCCCAAAAGATGACAGTCAGGATGAGGAGTCCTGGAATCCATGTAGGTATTCTAGTGAACTCTCCCTTTCACAGAATTACAACATGCTTGCACCTACCTTGACCTTGTCTGTTATCCTGCTGACCTCAAAAGATCACAGTCATGATCCAAAGTCCTGGAATCCATGCAGATATCATTCTAGGGAACTCATTCCCAGCTTTCAGAGAATTAAAACATGTTTGCACCTACCTTGACCTTGTCCGCTACCCGTCTGACTCCAAAAGATCACAGTCATCACCAGAAATCCTGGAGTCCATGTCCACATCGTTCTAGTGACAAGTCCTTCTCTTCTGGCCATTGCATTTTAAACTCTGCAGATTAAGTGGGGTGAAGTGAAAAGAATGATAAATTACATTTTTAAAGAAATGTTACCACTCAGGTCCCATATATAATGTGCATTGTGGATTTACAAAATTATCCTGCTTACAAGAACATACATTTGAAAATGCTGCCTTTTAAGATTCTCATGATGATTAATATGAAAGATCATTTATATTTAATCTGCTAAATATTCACCTGAATATTTTTCAATATTGCTTTGTAAAACAAGCCATTAAATCTATGAATACTTAAAAATTACCACCAAAATACCTATTTGAGTTCAATCAAGTAAAAAACTGTGCATGGACACTATTTCTAACTTGTTATTTAGAAAAATAGAAGTATTAAAAACGTTATATCTCTATGCATATATACAAAAGATTTTTCGAACATTTATATAAATTTAGCATATCTCATAGTTTCAAGTTGTGAGTTAAATGGTATTTTGTTGTTGTTGTTAGGGGCCATCGAGTCGGTGTCCAAGTCATAGCAACACTCATAGGGTTTTCAATGGCTGAGTGCTTCGGGATTGCCTTGGGAGTGGATTGCCAGGTCCTTCTCCCACTTTAGCGATGCTGGGAATTGGACTTGGGGCCTCAGAGACTGCAGCGCAGTGCTCTACCCACTGAGCTAAATCCCAGCCCAAATAGTATTTTAGTTATACTTTAACAGGAAAGATTCATCAGCCAAATAAAGCTTATCTCATGTGTTTAAAATTGAGAATGAAGTTATAGAAATAACTCAACTTTTATAATCCAATTTGCAGATATATATAATCCATAAGAACTCTCACATATATACACGATCATGTATTCAAGTATATTTATATCAATTTGCCTAAACATGGTAAGATATTTGAATATTCACTGCAATGTTGTTTTTCATGCTGATAAATGAAAATGCTTAAAGATCCAGTAAGAAGCTCTCCTCTTACCCAGTTGAATAGCATATAGAAACTAAAATAAATTTGAGCCACATGTACCAACACGGGTAAGTGTCAAAATCATAAACATGCAAAATAGTTAAAACAATATATTTTATGTAAGCATTAACATATAATACAATATAATACTGTAGAAGAATGATAAACATCTCCATAGCCAAAGTTAAGAAATTGTAAGAATACTATTTACTAGTTATCAAAAGGAATTTTAAATCAGAGAAGATTACTCCTTTTATGGTTTGGATATGAGGTGTCCCTTAAAAAGGCTCAGGGGTGGAAGGTTTAATCCCCATCTGGTAGTGATATTGAGAATTGATTGGATCATGGGTGTGTTAAGCCTCATCAACAGTTGATCCACTGATTAATCCATAGCTCAGTGGGCTGCTAGAAGATGGGGCCATGTGGGAGAGAGTAGGTCACTGAGAGCTTGTCTTTGAAGGGAATATCTAGACCCCACAGACTTCTCTCCTTCACATTTTCTCTCTGCTTCTTTGCTCCCATGAGGTGAGCAGTTTTCCTCCATTGTGCTTTTATGCTGTGATGTTTTGGCCTTGCCA
Source organism: Pedetes capensis (assembly GCA_007922755.1). Lineage (NCBI taxonomy): Eukaryota > Metazoa > Chordata > Mammalia > Rodentia > Pedetidae > Pedetes > Pedetes capensis. Next base: position 24,512 of record VMDO01003616.1, read on the forward strand.
CAGGCCTGAAAGCAATGGAGTCAGCAAACAGGTACTGAAACCAATGCAACTGAGCCAAATTCCTTCCTTGCCCTTTGAAGCTGATCTGCTCAGGTATTTTGTCATAGTGATGAAAAGTGATTAATGCAACTCCTAAGTTACATTTTTTCAGTGCACAAAATACGGAACTAAGAGAAATAAATTTAACGATTCCTAGAAAACAAAAACTTTATTCAAAATGCCACAAAATTATAATTCTGAAATACTTGGAAGAGAATCCAGCCACTGAGAAATTTTCCTTTTCTGTTTTTCCTACCTGAAAAAAGGAAGAGGATTTAATCACCTAATTTGCATTACTCTACTTCAGATTCATAGTATCAATGACAAATGGAAATGTATGGACCAAATTCAATCTCTGCATTTCAAATTAGCCAACAGGTTGATAAGACTTTTTAAAATTAAATTAAATTTTATTTTATTTTTGATAGAGTCTTGCCATGTTAGGCTGGCCTCAAACTCACTGTATAACCCAGGCTAGCCTTGAATTTTTGATCCTCTTGCTTTAGCCTCCCAAATGCTATGATTACACGCATGCTCCACCATACTCAGCATGCAATGACATTTCTAAATCCATGTGCGCCACTAGAATGATGAAGACAATGATAGTTTTACTACTAAATATTTCCTTAATTTGAACTGTATTCCAGTTTTTTACTCTGTTTTACATCATTTGTCTCATATAGTGTTTAGAGAAATGCTATGTACTCAGTAAAATTACCTTTTGATATCTGAGAAAATTGAGACTTAGAGAAAAGCCACACAATCTCCCAGTCATGTAATAATGACTTCACCCAAAATGAAGTGACAGAGGAGACTATGTTCTGAGCAACTAATCACTAAGCACTAATCACTTAGTTCTAGATTGCCATAATGTAGCCCAATACCTATTCCAAGAATGATAAGAGGAAAGAGCTCTCTCACATGTGGAATCACAGGTGTGTGATCCCAAATAAATACCTTGAAATTATAAATCATTAGAGTCTAAGTAATTGAAATATTACCATTAAGTCCTAAAAACATCGGTCTTTTCCAGAGTAAATTGTAGTTCCCAGGGCAAATTTTGCACTCCTCTCTATAATTACATGCCAAAATTATTAATAACTTTACATTGAAGGAAGATGAAAAACATTACAAAAGAGCAAATGTGGTGACTGATTATTTGATTAGAAGGCAAAGATCAAGATAAGAATTTATTGCTAAAGAGCAATCCTAGTGTTACATAAATTGTATAAATGAATAGATAATAAATAAAAATGAATAAATAAAACATATTTGAATGTGTATAATCACTAGTTGTTAGATCCTTGTTCCCTTCTAATCACTATGTAACTTTTAAAATCAATATGTAACTTTAATAACTATGTAAATTTTTATTTCATATCACAATATCAAAATTCATTCTCATAGTTTAAATGACCCTTAATGGATTATCTTTGCAAATTTATATATTTCCTTAGCCTCTATTAATTTACACACAGTAGTCATTACAAACCACTTGAATTTTACTACTCCATATAGAAGTCAATAATTTTGAAAAATTTTAAAACAATCTTCAGGAAGGATTGGCATATAATACCAGTTCCACTATATACTTTAGTAAAATTTCAAAACACAGATGGCTTTCAACATATTATTATTTTATTTTAAAAAATGTAATCTTACTCTCTGAGTTGATGTTTGTTGGAAAACTAATATTTATAAATTCTAAATTACTACCATGTATTAACTATATGCTGTTCTATAAATAACAAAGTCATAATTTTCTATGTAACTTTGATTTTAACTATGCTTATGCAATGTAAGCCTGCAGCCATAGCACTGTGATATCCAATCACCTCAGATCTTGGAAGCTAGGCAGGCTTGGGCCTGGTTAGTACTTGGATGGGAAACCACCTGGGAACACCATATACTGTAGGCTTGGGAGAAGGACCCAGCAACCCACTCCCAAAAAACAATCCACCATTTAAAACCCTATGAATAGCAGAGAAGCACTGACAATAGTGTTTTGCCTGTTGTACACAGGGTTGCTATGAGTCAGACACTGACTTGACAGCACCTAACAACAATAAATATGCAATGTAAAATCAATGCATTGTTCATTTTTATGAAAATAAAATAGAAATATAGAAAGAAGCATGCTGGATGAACTAGTAAACAATATTTATACCATTTTCTGTAAAGATAACACCATTCACTTAATCTTTTCTGAATGCTTTTTATGTATATGAAAATAAAAACTAGATAATAAATATCTAACTTATTTTATGTACTTTTTCCTATATTTATTACTCTAAAGACTGGAATAAATATGCCTTGGTGGCACACGCCTGTAATCCCAGCAGCTCAGGAGGTGGAGGCAGGAGGATCACATGTTTGAGACCACAGGCAGTCTGTGTAACTTCACGAGACCCTGTCTCAAAAAGTAAAAAATGGGCTGGGGGTGCAGCTCAGTGGTCCAGCACTTGCAGAGCATGCAAGTGCAAGACCCTGAGTCCAACCCCCAGTACCCCCCCCCAAAAAAAGAAAAGATGGCAGGTTTGAAGACACAGGGAGCCTGTGTAATTTAGCAAGACTTTAAAAAATAAAAAGAGGGCTGGGGGTGCAGCTCAGTGGCAGAGCACTTGCAAAGCATGTGCAAGGCCCCAGGTTCAGCCCTGCATTATCCACCCCCCAAAAGGATTGGAATATATCCTACTGCATGAATATTTTGGCCCATTGTGCTTTTCTGCTCATAAAGTGGATTTGAAGTGCTATAAACAAAGAGGCAGAGCTTCTTAGACCTTTATATCAGTAATAACTACTTAAATATATTTTGATTCTATAGCATTCATAATGCTCTTTCAAATGTTTATGCCACAAATAAAAAAAGTAGACCTGAAGAAAGAGCATATAATATTTCTTATCTTATGTACTAGCACAACTACTTTGATTATGCAAGGATTTTGGAGCATATAGCACTATGGGAGCCTGCAGCCATTCTACCCTGGCATTGGAACCCATCAGATCTCAAAAGCTAAGCCTGGTTAGTATTTCTATAGGAGATCAGGTGCTATCAGTTTGGGAGAAGGCCCAGCATCCCACTCCCAATAAACAATCAGCCATTGAAATCCCCATGAATAGCAGAGAACTGACAATAGTGTCAGGCATTGCATAGTGTCAGGTAGTACTTTGTTCTGTTGTACATAGTGTCACTGTGAGTCAGACCCAACTGAACACCACCTAACAATGAGAACTATGGGATAGTGGCATGGACTTCTGAGTTTCCAAAGTCTATATCCAGGATATTTCTCTATTGTATGGAATCCACAGGGACAACACCTGGTCTGAGGGATGATGTACATTTATAGGTGCCAACTAGGAAAGCCAGTCCTGGATTAAGAAGCTACAAAATACCTATCACAAAAGTAACTGAAAGCTTCTAGGAATTAGAGTCACTTCATTTACAGACCACCTCTAGGTTATAACTGCAACCAGCTTCAAACACTTCCGCTCACCCCTAATGGTTCCACTTCTCACATGGATCTTCTAGATATTTTCTTTATCCCCAGCCAGCAGACTTAACCAACCACTCTTTATACATACTATGCATGCATAAAGTTGGTTCTTAAAGTCTATTTCTACACCAGTGAACTTGCTAATTCATTGGCATCTAGAGAAAGTGACATCTCTAAACAGCTTCCAGTATCAGTTTTTACAGCAACTTCGTTAAAGTTCTTCTCTGTGACCATTTTCCTTGCAAATCTCCCTCTTGGCAGCAGTCCTCTTTACTGAAGTGCTTCTCTGGTCAGAGTTGGGCTGTGCCAAGGAGCTTTCAGGTTGCTGCTCCTTTTGTTGAAGTTCTTCATTATAAAGAAACCCTCTGAACATACTTCTAAAACTAAAGACCAAAGCATCAAATGAGATCAGGAAGTGACCACAGCTTACAGGTCATCAATTGCTCTTCTCAGCATATTATAGGAATGGAATGTAAGCCAAAAAATATAAGTGACCCCATTACAGGTCTAGAATTCCAGTTATTAACATTGATTTTTCTCAATGGGAAATTTTCATTAGGAGCCATCACATGACTTATTCAGTAATAAGTTAGATAAAGATATATAATGAAACCTCACTTTAACATTGTCCTTAGACTAGGTGCCATTGAATCATATTTGAGAGAAATTTTTTAATTTTTATTTATTTTTATGCAGTACTAGGGGTTGAACCCAGGGCCTCACACTTGTAAGCTTTGCAAATGCTATACCACTGAGCTGCACTCTCAGTCCATTTTTGTTAGAAATTCCTAGGGGCATAGAATGTACCCAAACATGGCAGGTCCCAGGAGCCCATCTAGTCCTCTTGGAGGACTAACCTCTATCATCCAAGGCAACTGACCCTTGCCCTACAAGGGTACATCACTCTTCCCCCCTCCCGTTGAGTGAGCTAAGATGGTGCTTGCCAGCTCAGGATTTCTTGAGGCCTGATTGGTTGAGCTCCATCTGCCTCCTGATTGGTTAAGCCCTCGCACACATGTCACCTTTGAGCCCTTCCCTGATTGGCAAGCTGTCACTCCTTGACAATTGGATGACAGTTGGCCCAAGGGGATATAAGCCCCTGATGCTAAAGCCCAAAGACTCACTCAGAACACCATCTAGGAGTGGCTTGCTTGTCCTCTGGTCCCTTAAGGATCAGAGGCCTACACACACCTGCCTCACCTAGCCTTCAGCCTACTCTGAGCCTGCCTTTAACCTTCATCTGGCCTACCTCCATCATTGCCTCCACCTGCCTGCCTCCACTAGATCTTCTCCTCCTCACCTACTCCTCCCGGGACAGAGCAATTGCTTCAAGAGGCAAACCTCCAAAAGTCAAACTCAGGGCCTCCCGAAGCAGCAAAAACTGCAGACCAGATGAGCAAGGACACCCGGGAGTCCCTTCCCAGTGGCAGGGATAACAGCTGAGCGCCTTCCTCCATCTCCCTTCCCTGTCCTAACCACCTATCCTTACCCTATTCCTGTAAATAAACCTTCCTTATTTTTATTCCTGTGCATGACTCTCTGTTCCCTGGCTTCAGTCTCTCTCAGGGTGCAGTGTTGGGGCATCCAGTTGCATCACATAATACAGAGGGTCACGGGTTCGAGTCCAACCAATCCAAACACTTTTTTAACTTTTTGAGATAGGGTCTCACTAAATTACACAGACTGCCTTTGATCTCAAACTTGAGCTCCTCCTCCCTCTGCCTCACAAGTCACTGGGATTACAGGCATGCACCACTGCATCCACCTGAAAGAAATTTTTGAATTTAGTAAGTTCTCACAGCTATAACTCATCTCAGTCCAAATACCTTGCCTTTAATAGTGACGGCCAAAATCCAGTATAATCCAAATCGGTATTGCAATGTATAAGAATCTGATATATAGATATAATACACTGATATACTTCTGGTGATTTTATTTCTTTGTTCAATAAAGTGAAACAGAGGCTGAAGATATCATTCTAGGGTACTGGGCTTTAGAATAAAGAGCCCAAGTAATGATAGGAATCTTGGTGTTGACCCTAATTAATTTATTTGATAAATATATAAATTTCTTTCAGATTTAATCCCTATATTTTTGACAAGTAAAATTATTCTGAGATTATTGTAAGCTTTAAACTCTTCCAATTGTACTGTCATTGTTTCAGGGTAATCTGATAAATCATTTGCCAATTTGCACAACTAATAACCAGACATCCTTAAATGTAACATTACATGCACTTCTCTCAAAGTGTTGTAGTTGTTAGGAGCCATTGAGTCGATATCAAACTCATAGCGACTCTGTGTACAACAGGTAAGACACTATTGTCCGTGCTTCTCTGATATTTCATAGGGCTTTCAATGGAAGATTGTTTTTACAGGAGTGGGCTACCTGGTCCTTCTCCCAAGCCTATGGCACCTGTTGTTTCCAGGCGGTTTCCCATCCAAGTACCAACCTGTTTAGACCCTGCTTAGCTTCCAAGATCTGACAGGATCAGCTGCCACAGTGGTACAGCTGCAGGCCTCTCAAAGTATAGTGCATACTTATTCAGTTTCAAAGTAAACCTGTATGTCTTATAAAATGCACAGTCTTATATAAGAATGAAGACCATGGGAACATCAACATTTAAAGAGGAGGAACAGACATAAACTTTCTTATTAATGGTAAGGAAATAAAGCTGAAAGTATTTGCAAAGAAGTGTTAACACTGAACTGTAGCATCTGAAAAAAAAATGTCGAATTTGAAGTTACATGACTACTGAGAAATTTTAAGGGAGCCATAGAAGCTATAGCCTGGGAAGAATCTTAGTAAGGACAAAGAACTGTAGGGATGAAGCTATCTAAACCAAAGCAAATGAAGTAAACATATCCAAAATGTGAAATACTTGCATCAAGGTCTTGGTGGTATATTTGCTAGTATAGAAAATGTCTCAGTTTCACCACAAGAGAAGCAACTAAAGTATAGAAAAGAAAATAAGCAATGGAAATAAAAATGTAAAGAAATTGAGAGAACAGGACATTTTTATGATCTTTTCCTGTAGATATTGAAGTCACTAAGAATGATGCCACAACTTGGCTGAAGAACATTTTTAAGGATTAAAACCCTTAAATGACAAGAGTGAAGAGGAGATCTGTTGATATTAACAGTGAATACAAGGATCATGTCTGATACTCTGAGAACATTTGAGCTTCAAATGAACAATGTCAATTGCAAGAGGGGGAGAAATTAAGTCTTGAAGTTGTAATGAAGAGTAAAAGCAACTACCTCATCTTCTGACCTTAGGTATGCAAAGGATGAGGGATGAGGGAAAATGTGTCTCAATTTAAGAAAGCAAGAGGGTATGCTATTCTTTGATATCAATCAAATTTTATGTTAAAATAATTAAAATGTAAATGTGGAACTTATCAACAGTTAGTTTTGGCAGTTTCCTACAGTGTAGTCAGTACTAAAAAAAAAAAATCAGGATTTAACAAATGTATAGATAAATCCCAAGAGTATACCATCTCCCTTCAAGATTCCTTAAAGCACATATGGGCAATTCCTAGTTTTTCTAAACTTCCCCTCATTCTATAATATTTACTCCATCTTATTCAATGAAGAGTATAAATCCACTGCACTGCACTTGTGGGCACACATGCAGACACACACACACACACACACGCCTAAGTGTCTTATCTAACTACAGGTCTCATTTTTGAAGGTATACTGAAAGTAAGCCAGTCATTCCATATTCTTCATGCATGGAGATATTTTGGGGGTGGAGGGCAGTACTTAGGGGTTGAACCCAGGGCCTTGAGCATGTTTTTACAAGTACTTTACCACTAGGTTGCCGTCCAAGCTCTGTTTTTATTTCTTTATTGTGATATGGGGGTCTCAGTTATGTAGGCTACTTTTGTCCTTGAACTTGTGATCTTCCTGCCTCTGCCTCCCAAATTGCTAGGATTACAGTGGTGCACATCTTTACATGGCAAGTATGGAGACTGAGGTATAAGACCATGTCTTTTTTAAAGAAATACGTTAGCCAAGTTCAAGAAGAAAGAAAAAGATCCCCATTCTGAAACTAACTGGGCTAAACCATCATTAGGCCACTGGCAAGACATCAAAAAGTGGCCGAGGGCTGGAAGACTTTTATAAAGGAAGTAGAAGCAGCTTTTATTTGAGGATCAATTCTTGACCACCTGGCCAAGACACAGCATCTGAATAAATGCTCATTGACTCAACTTAAATTTTACAGGGATAAAGTATATATTTTTCAAAATGAGATACCTATTTAGAGAGAAATAGGCAGACATAATGTTTACACTATGGATAGTTATGTACTTGCTTTTTACAAAAATAGCTTCCATCCTTAGATTGCTGTTTTATTTGATACAGAGCAAACTTAAACAAAAAAGTGAAAATTTTAAAAGACTGTTAAAAGATATAGACACACATGGGTTTTTGTATTGGCATTTGCCATGGATTCTTTAGCCATGACTTTAACTTCTGAGTTTCCAAACAAAACAAATACATTTTATTTTAGGGCAAGTTACAATGAATGGAAAGATAAGAATATGTTAAAACAGAATATTCCGTGTTTTCCATATTTCTAAATAGTCCTAGATTACAGCACTGAGTAATCAATTTCTCTGCTATATGCAGCCATCTTGCCGTTCAGGAAATTACACAAGAAAATATTTATGTGTAGATTTGAAAGAGGAAACATTTTAAACCAGCATTGTTTTGCTCTATATTCCATGTGCAACATAATGTTAGTTTGTGATTACCCATGACTGTGTGGAAGAAATCGTTTAGCTTGTGTTTACCTATGGTTCCATGTGAAAAAAATAGTTGAGTGAGCAATGATCTTAAAGAAGCCTAGACACTGGTCCACTTAGATATTACCTAGGTAAATAAGGATGTGATAATTATTTAACTTCTCAAAAATTAATTCTCCTCAGTGATAAATTGAAGGGCCTGATTCCTCCCACAAGTTCCATTTTTGCTGATTTTAATAGACTTAGCTTGCTGACTGTAAAGTTAACTTTTTTTGTTCTGGACTTCACTATTCTCTGACATGGCTAGCTTCTTTCACAATCTCAAGAGATGCAGAGGGGGCAAGGGAAAATAGACTCCTTCAATTCAGTAGGACATTTGTTGCTGTTAAGTGCCCTTGCATCAGATCCAACTCATAGCAACATTATGTACAACAGAATTCGACAGACATTACCCAATGCCTTGTCATGCACACAATCTTTCTTATGCTTAAGCCCATAGTTGTAGTCACTGTATCAACCCACCTAGTTGAGAGTCTTTCTTTTTTTTCTCACCCATCACTCTCCCAAACATGATATCCTTCTCCAAGGACTGGTCACTCTTCAAAATATGTCCAAAATACATATGACACAGTCTAACCATCCTTGCTTCCAAGGAACACTCTGGTTACACTTCTTCTAGGACAGATCTCTTGGTTCTTTTGGCCATCCATGGTATACCCAATACTCATCTCCAGCACCATAATTCCAACACATCAATTCTTCTATCTCCCTTATTCACTATCCAACTTTTACAAGCATATGACGCAACTGCAAATACCATGATATGAATCAGGCTCACCTTCCGTCTTCAGTATGACATCTTTACTTTTCAACATTTTAAGGAGGTCTTTTGCAAAGACCTCAGAAGGAAATAAGTGAACTAAATTAATATATGCAGGATTCTTAATTTTAACACATAAGCTACACACAAACAGCTCCATTTTTCACTATAAAGCTATATAGCTTTTTCAGTCAAGAGTAAAAGAGGTCTTTATAGGGAATGTAGAAAGGAAATAGTCAACCTAACTCCTTATCTTCTAGCTTTTTTATACCTTGATGTATTATTCACACTTAAAAACTAGAATCCCATCTGAAAAGCATACTCAATGGCGAAATCAGGCTACTTTTTCAGTAAATGATCCATTTCTTGTCAAAGCACTAGAACTCTGGAAATAATCATTTTCCAAATGAAATATGGAAATTATGACTATTAAAAGTTGGTGTGTGGTATCTGTTGAGTTTAACTGAACTTTGTTTTTAAACCTTTTATAGTTAGGGTCAAGTATAATACATTATTTAACTTTAAAATTATTTTAATTTTAATGGAGACATTTCAGATCATTGGGTTTATTATTATTTTTGTTTCCAACTTGCTGCCAATATTTCAGCAGATTAATCAGCTATCAATAACTCTGATATGTATTTTTCCTTACAAACACATGATGAACTTATAAGCAGGGCAAACCTAGGAGACAATTCTTTTAGTAAAAATGTACTACAGTACATGAATTTTATTTAACATACTTGTTTAGAGAAATTTTAACAAAGAAGGCTTGGGAAATTAAGGGATTTTTTTTTTTCAAAAATCTTTTAGAGGGAGTTAAGTGACTACAGTAATTTTATCTGATGGCATTAATCAGAAAATAAAGATAATCATTAAGTTTAGAGAATTTGTTTGCACAATTTGTTATGAAGTAGTGTGATTAATTACAACCAAACCTTTTCCATATTTGAAGGAAAATTTTGGAATTTCATTCCTTGGCTACCAAGCCTCTATTTTCTAGATGAATTTTATGACCTTATTTGTCAAATGTATTTTGTTTTCCTATGAGTAGTTTATGGGAGAAGGGCCTGGCAATTCACTCCCAAGGCAATCCCAAAACAGCCATTGAAAACCCTATGAGGGTCGCTATGAGTCAGATACCGATTTGACAGCACCTAACAACAACAACAACAACGAGTAGTTTACCGAAAATAAAAGAAAATCGACTCCAAATTGCACTACATTTAACTTTTTTCACTAAAAAGAATTTCTTTTAGTTTATGAAATCATAACTAATTTGTTTGTTTGATCAATGACAAAGTTAGAGAGCTTAGTGGATTCAAAATGTTCATAATCTTGTTTTAATCCTATGCCTCAGGAAAACTGTCAGCTATCACCAAATTTTCAACTCTGTTCCTCTGCATCACTTTATCTATTGCCATTGCACCATGCTTCATATGATTTCACTACTAAATTGAATCAGCATTACTTAACATAGTGTCATATGTATAAATTTTTGGTCAATGTATAACCACGAATGGGTAGAGAAAGCAGATTATAAATGGCTATCCTGGGTTTGATCTCTAGCACTGCTTAAAATAAATATATAAGTAAATCCCTATATTGTTGCTCTATATTATGGTCTTCAATTCAAATAACTCAAGCCTCTCTTACAACCCAACCTCACTTGGAGTATTGGTCAAGTGATTCCAGATTATTGCACTCTCTCATTGCAATGATTTTATAGTTCCAGAAACATTATAGGTGATTCAACACAGTCTTTGATGCATCATTCAAGCCTCACGTAGGCAGAGGAAATTTATGACTTTATTAGCCCTCATGAATCACTCCTGTTTTAATACTCATTATTTGCATAACCATCTTTCATAAAATAAAGTCATTAATTACTCTAGAGTTCTCATGATTCTAAGATGAACAATTTTTAGAAAAAAATTCTCAGTTGTTTCCTAAAAACCGTAAACTTAATTTCTCACAACATAGGGAACAAAACAGTACAGTAATTGTGTTAGTTTCTTACTGCTACAGTAATAAATTAGTATGGACTAAGTGGCTTAAAACAATGTATCTATTTTCTAATGGTTCTGGAAATCAAATGTCCAAAATGGATCTTACTGGGAAAAACACAAGTTATCACCAAATCTGTCTTTTCTGGAGGCTCCATAGGAGAATTCCTTTCAGTGTCCTTCCAATTTCCAGAAGCCATTTTCATTTCTTGGCTGTTGGCTTCTGCCTTTGTCTGTAAAGCACATGAATTCACTCTCTGCTTGAGTCATCACTTCTCCTATTAACTCTGATGTTTTGGCTCCTCTCTTATAAGGTCCTTTGTGATTACAATGATCCCCCATGGATAGGTCAGGATAACCTACCTTCCCATTTTAAAGTAAGATGACTAGAAAACATTTTACCTGCACTTTTTACTCCCCTTTGCCCTCTAACTTAACCTATTCACAGGTTTTGAAGATTAAGATGTAGACATCTTTGGAGAGTCATTATTCTACCTAACTAATTGAGAAAAACATAAAATGATATATAGCACATTGCTATGTATGAAAGTGAAATAAATGATTTTATAAGGATTTCTGGGATTTATAAGGATTTTATAAGGATTTCAGTTGGTAGGCTGCTGCTCTGCACTCTCTGAGGCTCCAGGTTCAATTCTCAGCACCACAAAAAGGACCTGGCAGTCCTGCCAGAGAAGGACCTGGCAGTCCACTCCTGAAACAATCCTGAAACAATCAGCCATTGAAAACTGCATGAATAGCACAGAAGGACTGACATAAAGCCCGGCATGGCACAGTGTAGCGGATGGTTTCATTCTGTTGTACATAGGGTCTCTATGACTTCCACATGACCAGAAGGCATCTAACAACATCAGTAAGGATTTCTGTCAATCAGCTTAGCTAAAAGACTGTTGATAACAGTTTTAGTATATTCTAGAAAAAGCTTATATCCTTGATGTTAATTCAAACACATGAAGATGGTTTTCTTAAAATTCGAAATAACATTCAAAGGCTACTTAGAGTAGAAAAATAGTTGCTATGCCTCAAGTCCCAATTTCCGCACATTAGACTCTAGCCATAGGCACACATGTCAGACTTCTTACTGATAGTCTGGTTGCTTCTTCATGCTTTAAAGAATCACCACTCATCACTGTTCATACAAGTCCTATTTAAAGCTTGTTGTTGTTATTGTTAGATGCCATCAAATCTGAACCAACTCATAGCAATCCTATGCACAATAGGAGAAAACACTGCCCCACTTGTCTGTCGGTTTGTCATACTATAGGTTCTTGCATGTTGCTGTTATGCTGAAAGCTATGCTACCAGTATATCAAATACCAACAGTGCCACCTACATTGGACAAGTTTCAGTTGATCTTCCAGACTAAAATACATTAGTGAGAAGCACCCAGAAGCCTACTTTCAAAGCAATTAGCCATTGAAAACCCTATGAAAATTTAAAGCTTAGTTTCATTTATTTATTTTCCTCATCCTCTCCTTATGTTTTTCATTTGTATCATATTATATTTGTTACACACTCTACATGCTCACATATTGCATTGTGTTCTGCTTTCCAACATCTTTTTGTTTTTTTCCACAGTTACTTTCCTCCATAGATATTGCTTCTCTGCAGACTTATGACTTTACTGCACAGTAGTAATACCACCAGCTCAGGCTGTCTCCAGTTTGGAATTTACTATCTTCCAACTTCTAGTCTCACTTGAACATAATAATTAAGGAAATCACTCATTTGAGGGAATAGTAGGGTGTCTGAACCTAAAAGTCTGTGTAACACACAGAAGCACATTTGGGAACATAACCGACTTTTATGCACAGAAGCCAGATGCATTTCATGCCTATGTGTGCTGAGGGAAGCAAGTTCATCTCATATATCACAATAAGCATCTGTTCCACTAAATTGCACTGCCAGATTCTCATCACACTTAGGCAACAAAACATTTAAGGAAATAAAAGCTTTGTACAATAAAAGGGTACATCAAAAAGCTTTATTTAAGAAAAAAATCTTTCTCAGCCAGTTAACCTTTGGGTTCAGGAACTACTAAAACCCAAAATTTGTGATAGAAATACAGATTCTGATAAGGTATCTAAGTCCATATCCAATGTAAGATTTAGGGAACATTTATACTTAAAGAACTGCTTTCACACCACAGGTTTGAATATACTTTTCAAAATGCAAATGTTAAAAAGAAAACACTAACTGGAAACAGACTACCAATGTAAGAATGTGTATTTTCTACCATGTTCCTACTACCTTGTTGTTGTTGTTAGGTTCCATTGAGTCATGTCTGACTCATAGCAACCCTCACAGGGTTTTCAGTGGCTGATTGTTTCAAGCTTGCATTGGAAGTGGATTGCCATCTCCTTCTCCCATTTTTGCAGTGCTGGGAATTGAACCCAGGACCTCAGAGACTGCAGAGTGGCGCTCTACAAACTGAGCTAAATCCCAGCTCCTCCTACTACCCACTACATTAGAAACAGAAAAACTTATGAAAATGTCTACTACCCCCTCTATGGAATGTTTATTTAAAAGTCATATATTCTCGGGCTGATGTTTAGCTAAGTTGGTAGGGTATTGCTCTATGGTCTCTGAGTTCCTTGGTTCCATCCCCAGCACGGCAAACAAATGGGAAAAGGATGGGGCAGCCCATTTCTGAAATAATCCAAACACAAGCAGCCATTGAAAATCCCATGAGGGCTGCTATGAGTCACAACTTGACAGCATCTGACAAAAACAATGGATTCTATTATTTATGAATTTTAAAAATAGACTCATAAAACAGTTAACTTGCAGAGAAACCACAGTTGTAAAAGAAAATCATGGTTTTTATGGGTGTATTTATTCATAACATGGATATTATGTTAGTATACCAATATCCTCATATCAATGTTTTTCTCTACTTTTTACATTTTCTTTAACAATGAGAATTCTGATATATTTAATGGTAAAGGTTTGAGAATTTTAACATTTCCTGCCAATGTATTTTATTCATGTTTTAATTGGACTACTAATCTTTCTTAGGGCTGGGATTTAGCTCAGTTGGTACAGTGCTGCGCTGTAGTCTCTGAGATCCCGAGTTCGATTCCCAGCACCACAAAATGGGAGAAGGACCTGGTAACCCACTCCCAAGGCAATCCCAAAACAGTCAGCCATTGAAAACCCTATAAGGGTCGCTATGAGTCAGATACCGACTCGAGGGCACCTAACAACAACAACAATCTTTCTTACTGATTTGTTGGACCAACTCATATGTCCAATGAACTGCAAATATATTCCTTTTTACATTTACTTTTTATGCCAATTCATGGTTTCTTACTGTTAGGTGCCTTTGAGTCAATCTGACACATAGCAACCCTATGTATAACAGAATGAAATATTCCCCAGTTCTGTGCTAGGCACATGATCCTACCTATGTTTAAGCCCATTGTTACAAAAAGTTTGTCAATCCATCTAATTGAGGGTTTTCCTTTTTTCATTGACTCGCCACTTGCCCAGACATGTGTACTTTAAACATGATGTCCTTCTCCAGGGATTGGTTCCTCTTGATTAAATGTCCAAAAAATATAAAATTCAGTCTAGTCATCCTCGCTTCCAAGAAGCACTCTGGTTGCACTTCTTCAAGGACAGATATGTGGGTTCTTTTGGCAGTCCATGGTATATTCAATGTTCTTCTCCAGCCCCATAATTCAAAAGCATTGATGCTTCTCCTGTTTCCCTTATTCAATATCTAGCTTTCACAGTCATATTATCTGACTGAAAATACCATAGCCTGAGGCAGGTACATCTTCATCATCAATGTGACATCTACTTTTCAACACTTTTGAAACAGCTTTTTCCAGTGCAATGTGTCTTTTGATTTCTTGACTGATGCTTCCATGGGTGCTGATTTTAGAACCAAGTAAATCAAAATCTTAGACAACCTCAATCTTTTCTCCCTTTATCATGAAGTTGCTTACTGGCACAGTTGTAAGAATTTTTTTATTGTTGATGTTGAGGTTCAATCAATACTGAAAGCTGTGTTCTTTGATCTTCAGCAGTAAATGTTTCAAAGCCTCTTCACTTTCAGGAAGCAGAGTTGTGTCATCTGCATAACAAAGGTTGTTAATGAGTCTTCCTCCAATCATGATACTGCATTTTTCTTCATAAAGTCCAGCTTCTCGCATTATTTGCTCAACAAAGATTGAAGTGGTACAGTGAAAGGATACACCCTGAAGCTCACCTGGCTTAAGCCAGGAAGTATTTCCTTGTTCTGCTTGAATGACTGCCTCCTTCTCCATGTACAGATTCCTCATGAGTACAGTTAGGTGCTCTGGTATTCCCATTCTTTGCAGTGTTATCCATAATTTGTTATGATCCACACAGTCAAAGGCCTTTGCCTACTCAATAAAACATAGAGATCTTTAAAGTATTCTTTGCTTTCAACCAACATCCATCTGACATCAGCAGTGATGTCCCTAGTTCCATGCCCTTTTCTCAATCTGGCTTAATTTTCTGGCTGTTCCCTGTCTATGTACTGCTGAAGTCACTTTTGGATGATCTTTAGCAAAATTTTACTTACATGTTATATTAATAATGTCATTTGATAATTTCCATTCCCCCTTCTTGGGGATAGGCACAAATATGGATCTCTTTAATTCATTTGGCCAGGTAGCTGTTTTTCAAATCTCTTGGCATAAACAAGTTAGCATCTTTCAGTGTTGCATCTGTATCATTGAAATATAAAATTTTTACATTTTCAAAAAGTGAAATCCATAAATCATTTCCTTAATTACTTCTGTCTTGCTTTAAGCTGTGTTTAGAAAAGATCATTTCACCCTAATATTGCAAATGACAATTGTCAATGATTTATTTTGCTTTATATTTTGAGGTGTTTACTTGATACATAGAATTAACAGTTATAAATAATGCATTGCCTTTTTTCAGTTGAAAAATACATATAGCCCATTTTCTGAGGACCATTTTATAACTTATCATTCACACATTGATTTCAAAGACAAACTATCATAAGTGATTTAATATTTATTAAGGTTAAGTAATATGAATTATCCCCCCACATTTGTCAGCTTGTTATGCTATAGGGGCTTGTGTATTGCTGTGATACTGAAAGCTATGCCACTGGTATCTCAGATACCAGTAGGGCTACCCATGGTGAACAGGTTTCAGCTGAGCTTCCAGACTAATACGGACTAGGGTGAAGGACATGACAGCCCACTCCTGATACAATTACCCATTGAAAATCCTATGAATATCAGAGAATCAATGTCAACTATTGGGCCAGGGAATGAGACCCCCCCAGGCTGTAAGACATTCAAGAAGCCACTGGGGAACTCTCACCTCCTTAACAGAGTTGATCTTAATGATAGAAATGGAGTAAAACCACTGAAACCTTTTGCTGATGTGGCATGACTCAAAATGAGAAGAAACATAGCGGCAGCAACAATGAACTCAAACAAATAATGTGAATGGCACAGTGTTGGGTAGGGTTTCATTCTGTTATACACAGGGTCACTATCAGATCCAGCTTGCCAGTATCCAACAACAGGGACAAAATATGCATTACATAATTATAATATTATATAAATTCAAACATGGTGGCCAGTTATACTTCCCCACCATTACCCCATAGAAAGGTGGATGGAGGAATTGCTTCTTTATAGCATAAGGGTCCCTGCACCTATACCACCCTGGCATCTGTTTCCATCAGATCTTGGAAGCCAAGCAGGGTTGGGCCTGCATAGTACTTGGGTAAGAGACCACCTGGGAACACCAGGTGCTGTAGGCTTGTGAGAATGACCTGGAAGCCCACTCACATAAAGGAATTAGCCATTGCAAACCCTGTGAGTAATAGAGAAGCACAGACAATAGTGCCAGTCATGGCACAGTGTCAGGTAGTGTTTCATCTGTTGTATGTAGGATCGGTATGAGTTGGACTCCAGTTGAGGGCACCTAACAACAACACCTTTAAGGGAAGGAAGACCATAATATTCTCTCACTGAAGTGGAAAGTAAACAAACTTTAATTTCAAGGTATGAACTGTGTTCTAGATTGATAAATTTATACTGCACATTCACCAATGTGTGTGGGGACCAAATTTTGTGTATGGTCACATTTTAACAAAAAACTGTGCTGTGCATTAGGTGATCAAATATATCTTCTTAATGATTAATTTAATTGCTAGATATCTGATTATTTGTGGCACCAGTACATAATTCTGAATAATTTTGACTATCTTTCTGCCAATAAACCACTCACATTTTTGCATGCACTCGTAAGTACACAGATAATGAACTGCTTTGAAAATATTAAGAAGTATTATTAAGATGTTTCTTGATGCTAGTACTCTTGTCATAATAAAAACAATGGTGGCAAACCATAAATATGATACAAGGAGATGCAGGGTATGCCAGGTCAGATTATTAAATAAAAATTACTCTTTATTTTCTTTGCTACTGCTGGACTGAGAATACTAAACATTAAAATGAAAGCATACAATATTTGTAAATACCATGATCATCTTCATGATGTATATACATATACTGATTAGTATGAATATAT
Organism: Pedetes capensis; assembly: GCA_007922755.1. Taxonomy (NCBI): domain Eukaryota; kingdom Metazoa; phylum Chordata; class Mammalia; order Rodentia; family Pedetidae; genus Pedetes; species Pedetes capensis. The sequence continues at coordinate 42,195 of VMDO01003616.1, forward strand.
GTGATTAATATGCTATTTGTTTTATATTTATAATGCATATATGTAAATATATACAACAAATAGTAATGCTTTGCACAATAATTTACAAGTGAATTCACTCAGAATTTTTAAAACTACTATCTCCCATTTTATCTTGATTTTTCTAACTCCTTATGTTGTGACTTGACTACTCTTTTTGCCATAATTTATGTATACTTGAAATCATCATTGGAAAATTAGTCTTTGGGCTTAAGACTAATTTTACATGAATACATGTGTTTAGAAATGCATATTTGACAAAGGGAGATCAGATACAAATATAGTTCATATGTATATACATATCAAAAATTTTAATATAAAACCTGTGTCTAAAGCGATCTGTACATTGTTGTGTTAATAAATGAAATATATTTCTTGGTAGTAAACCTGTTCAATTTTATTTCATTGATCAACATCTGAAATGCCACATTGGTGTAATCCACTAATCTTTTGATATTTTAGCAAGGTAACACAGAATGATCCAAATAAATGAAAATTAAATTTGTGGGTTCCAAGAAAATATTTTTGATGGATCCGATAATTTAGTATTGTTATTTCTACAGCAAGGTGAAAAAAAGATGAAAACTGAAATTTCTAAGGCCAGTGAATAACCATTGTTGTTGTTGTTGTTGTTGTTAGGTGCCGTCGAGTCGGTATCCGACTCATAGCGACCCTCTGTACAACAGGGGAAACACTATTGTCAGTGCTTCTCTGCTGTTCATAGAGTTTTCAATGGCAGATTGATTTTTGGGAGGGGGTTGCCAGGTCCTTCTCCCAGAATAACCATGGTGATGTCATATTCCTTTCATCAATCACCATTTCTACAAATCTTTCATACTTATGTTGCCAAATACTTCATATAGTGCTTTAGGGTGGATTCATTGATATGCCATGGTACTGAGAAACAAAGAACATTTTGTAGAACTTCAAAGGCATTTTCAAAATTCACTATCTCTACATCTGGAAATACTGTTTTTCTCAATGTCACCTAATTATTTTTGTTTACTTAATATTAGGCAAATTTTGTTTTAGTGAACAATTTTTAGATTTGCCTAATACTGTACAAAATTACCATGTGATTAGAAAAGAAATCCACAACAAATCTGAATATATAAATTTTCAAATAATAGCAACAAAAGGGGCCTTGCATTGCTATTATCTCCCTGTGGACCACCAGCCACTCTTCTCTTAAAAGATCCCTGATGCATTTCAGCTATGTCAAGTCTTGCCCAAGTGCCACTTTAGCATGAGTATTCTAGCCTTGCCTTGCAGTCATAGTGCAGCTCAAAAGCCCTTCTGTATAAGAGTCCTAGGCCCGCTATTAAAAAGTACACACTTACTGCAAGTACTGAAAAGCCTCACTTTGTGATTTCAGAGTTTACAATACTGAAAACTAATTTTTTAAAGTTTGTTTTAGAATAGTATAAAGTCTATTAAATAAATTATGCTGGAATTAAATGACTTTATTCCAATCCATATCATCAGGTATTCTCATTAACTTTTCTCCAGTCACAACATTATTAAATGCCATTGATTAATTAATCCACAATAAGTGATCACAGCAGCATCTCTGATCCCTCTGCTATTCTGGCTCTATAAAATATTTGTATTTTTAAATGAGTCACTTTTTGATTGAAAAAACTTGACTCTCTCTCTTTTAAAAAAGCCTCTACTTCCTTCTATAAATCTAATAATTGCAACATCCAGTAGTTCTTATGGTCTACTAGAGGAAAAAATTAAATTAATAATAACATCACTCACCATCCTCAAATCTAGTGTTATGGACAAGTTTCCACTAACAAAGTTGTGTGCATGAACAAAAAGAGGAAGACAACCAGCAGTCTTATGCCCACACTGAGACATGTCCACACATACTTGCTTCCGCAGCCAAAGTAATGCCATATGTCTTCAGTAATGTGGGTGGGCAAGAGTAACAGGTGGCCTGCTAAAGAAGGCCATATGTACAGGCAGCCTATCACACCATCTTTCTTACTTATGGTTGCTGAAAACTCAGTTGAAGTGCTTGTCCTGTGGAATAGCATGAGTGGAGGAGGAGATCCTTCCTTAGTAGAAAAAGACCATTTATTGTACAGTTACTGTATCTCTAGATCTAACTGGGAGCTAAAAATATGCATGTACATATGTTACCCTTCTTTATTAAGAGTTACTTAAACAGAGTCCCTTAATCTAACCTTACCTCCTTTCACTGGATGTTTCTACATTTATATGCTAAGGGATTTCTGTCTCTTATCAAATTGATTGTTCATAACCATTCTTTAATTTTATGTTATACCAACTTCTCTATATTTTTAGTCTGATACCAAAAAATTATACTGCTTCCATGACATTAAAAATATTAAGAGAAATAAAAACACCTTAAAAACTTAGAGTATTAAATTAGAATTTCTGAAAAGCAAAAAGATAGCCAGAATCCAATACTATGTATCACGTTACAGTTACAAGGTAAAAGAAAAAACAAAACAAAGATATAATTACACAAGCATTGTATCTTAGCAAGGATTTTCTATGTCCATAAATGCAAACACAATTCAGCTGTTGTAATGATTATAAAATTTATTGTCTAAAGGTCAGTTGTAATACTGTGATTAGATAACTTACTCTTAATGGTTTCTTTGTGACAATGAGGGAACTTTTAGGAAGGACAGTACTCGCTGCACAACAACCAGTAAAGCATGTCAAATCCATTTGCAACATAATTTTAAGAAAAATGGAAGACAAACTTGTAAGGCAGCAAGAATTCATTTGCATTACACTAATTTGAACAGAGTATATTAAGTTCTCTTTGGGAACAATGGTATAGGAAGAAAATGAATCCATCTTACATGATAGTCCTCTGTGGAGTTACAGCTTTAAAAAGTTGGCATGACAATCATTAAATTTATGTTTACAAATTGTGCATTTAATTCATGAAATAAAATACATTGTAGACTTATGAAGTATACCAATTATTAGAAAACCATTATCCTATATTCTCTTGAAATTTATATTCTGAAATTTTTAAAAGAAGAATTAACCTTTCTGTGGTTTCTATATGTACTAGGGTACAGATCAAAACTTTGTTGTTGTTGGGTGCCATTGAGTCAAGTCTGACTCATAGGGACCCTTTGTACAATAGAACAAAACACTCCCCAACACTGTGCCATGCCAGGCACTATATCAATGCTTCTCTGCTATTCATAAGGTTCTCAATGGTCAATCATTTAGGGATTATTTTGGGAGTGGGCTGCCAAATCCTTCTCCTACATTTGTGGTGCTGGAGATCCAATGGAGGGCCTCAGAGTGGGTAGACCAAGCCCTCTACCAACTGAGCTAAACCTAAACTTTGTAAATAAGAACAATCAAAGATATTGTTGTATGTTGATTTAAATCTAATCCTAGGTATTGCTCTTGACAAATAATGGGTTTAATTAATATTTTTGACTCCTGGGATCCAAATTCTTTTATATTTCTAAATACATATTTAATAAATTTAAGGATATTTAGTTGATACATACATATCGTCAGTCAAGAAACTTCTCCTTCAATACCTTCTAATGGATCTCAAAAAGCTTGTTACTCCTAAAGACATTGCTATTCCTTGGTGAAGCACTCAATTTTATGCTCTCAAGGCACAAAAAAGTATTACTGTTTGTGACAGGTTGCATAATCACCCCCAAAGATGTTCTTGTCCTAATCCACAGACCCTGTGAGTATATTACTTTACACATTCAAAGGGGTTTTCTGTAGATGTGATTGACTAAGTTAAGGGTACTGAGATGGAGGACCCGCCTGGGTTTTGTAAGTGAGCCTATTGTAATCCACAAGCATTCTTAAAAGAACATCAGAGCATTTAGAGTTAGACAAAGAGGATATGTGGACACAAACAGAAATAGAAATAAATCTTGAAAATGAAGGAAAGGATCAAAAGCCAGCAAATATATGTACCACTAGGAGAAAATGGCAAGAAAATCGATTCTATTCTCAGTATCTGTAGAAAAAAGCAACACTACAAATGTCTTAACTTTAGCCTAGTAAAGATAACTTTGGACTTGTACTTATTAAAGCTGTAAAATAATGAGTTTGATGTTTTAAGCTATTAAATTCATTCTAAGTGATATGGGTAATTTTCTATACTTTGTTACAGTAGCAGTATAAAGCTCTTATACCAAATAAGGTGCAATTGTGAAAAACTTAAGAAATCCTACAAAAATGGAGTGTTAATAACAGTACTTATTTTGGGAAGGGTAGTCTGTGTTACCTCTTTACCCCTTGAACTACATTATTACTATTATTATCATTATCCCTCAAGAAATATGAATACACTTGATTGTTGTTGTTGTTGTTGTTAGGTGCCACTGAGTTGGGTCTGACACATGGCAACCATATGTACAGTGGAATGAAGCACTCTCCAACAGTGTGCCATGCCAGGCACTATCTGTCAGTGCTTTTCCACTATTTATGGGGTTTTTGATGGCTTAATATTTGGGGCAAGGGCTTCTGGGTCCTTCTCTCAAGTCTACATGACCTGGTATTCCCAGGTGGTCTTGCATCCAAGGACTAACCAGGCCTGACCCTGCTTAGCTTCCGAGATCAGACACCAGGTTGGTATCACTGTAGACATGAATACACTAGTATGTATAATTTAGAAATGAAAATTTTCTGCTTCATACTTGCCGTAATCCCATTGCAGCTTCTCTTGTGTAATTCTATGTCTAATGGAGCTAATATCTTCACACAAGAATCTTCCTTGTAGTGTAGAAAAGTTACATCTGTAATTAAATCCTATTAAGTCAGACAATGCCTAGAAGAGCCAAATATTCCTTTTGAAGAGTACCACTAGTGACTTTGTGATGCTATCTTCAGTCAACAGAATCAAATTTACACTTTAAAAGCATCCTTTAAAAAGTGCTTATTTTTAATCTTCTTAAAAGTAAGTTATTGCTTAACTCTCCATTATGTTTACACTAAGTGGATGAAATATGGACATGAACTGCTACCACAAATAGAAAAACATGAAAGTAGAAAAATCTTAATTACTGACAGGACAACAATACATTGCTGAGAATGGAGAGGAGTGTTTTGTAGCATAAATATTCTCATTTTATTTTTGAAACTTGTCCTAAAATTCATCATGTTTCTTTCAATGCATTTAAGCACAGGAAATATTTTGAAAATACTTAGTTTCCTATGGTTTAATGATTGTAGAAAGTCAGAAGAGAACTAAGATGGAATGGAATGTTTTATGCAAGGCTGACAGTGAATTTGAGAGAAATAATACATAGAGTATCTTGCCCCTAATATATGGGAGGGCAAGAAAATATTTCTTGAATAGCTACCATGTGCAGAGCCCCTTACATGCATAATTTTATCTACCTCTTAAAGGTACTAAGAGTAGCTCTTCATAGCAGGCACTTTATTCCCAGTCTATAGATAAAAGAAACAAGGAAAGGATCTTGATCAATTTCACACAGTTAATAAAAGGCACAAATAGGGTGAGTATAATATCAATAAAATAGTAATTTATCCTTAGTTGGCTCTGACATTACTCTGAGAAGCAGAACTTGAACAAAGAACCTCGAGTTAGAAATGACTATTCTCCTCATTTCACAGAAGAAGCAGTGCAGATGAAAAGAGGTTGTATCATTTGTTTCAAGCTCATACAACAATCAAGAGAATACTTAAAACCCATGTCTGGGATATATTTTATCACCCCAAGAAGCATACATATTATTATCAGGATTAGTGAAGATAATTCATATTAAACCCTAAATAAGTACCTGGAAAAATCAGTGACTGCAACAGTGGTCTCAAACAAAAAATCATGTGCATGGCACAGTGCTGGGTAGTGCTTTCTCTGCTGTACTTAGGGTCACTATGAGTTGGATCTGACTCAACAGCACCTAACAACAACAAAGTACCTGATACCCTGTAAATATAGTAGAATTTACTCACATTTTTATGCAATCTGAGAATTACCAAGCTTCTTGACTACTCTTTTGCCATCTCACTACTTACTCTTATTACAGTTCTCAAAAAAATAAGGTTCAACATATGTATATTTTCTGGTTGCAATCTTTGAAGCACAAGTACAATATAACTGAACATACTAATCTGTTAGCATTGCATGCAATAAAAAAGAAATTTTTCATGCAGTAAAAAATAATTGGATTGTTCATCCCTACATATGTGCATATTTGCATAAAAGTAATTGTCTATAACTCTTTTATAATTCTTAAATACTATATAAATTGTTGTTAAGTGCCATCGAGTTAGGTCTGACTTATAGTGACCCTATGTACAAGAGAATGAAACACTCCCTGACACTGTGCCATGCCTAGCACTCTGTCAGTGCTTCTCTGCTATTCATAGCATTTTCAGTGGTGGACTGTTTCAGGAGTGGCTTGCCAGGTCCTTCTCCCTTCCCTGCAACACCTGGAATTCTCAGGCAGTCTCTGATCCAAGGACTAACCAGGCTGACCCTGCTTAGCTTTCAAGATCAGGCGGGATTGGATGCCAGAATGCTATGCCTGTAGAGGCCACATAAATTACTAATATTTAAATAACACTTTTAGATTTAAAGCCTTGGTTTAACAAATCAGTATGCTCCATGAATCATATGTAAGAAGTTTTGTTCAGTGTCTTCTTTTTCATCTGTGTGTAATATAGCTCACTTTAAAAATCAAAAACTTGGTCTGGGGCTGTAGCTAAGTATTAGAATGCTTGTCTAGTATGTGTGAGGTCCTGTGTTCACTATCCAGCACCATACACAAAAAAATTAAAAATTATGTTAACATCAAAATTATAGCTCCTCACAATACTCCTACCTATTCTGTTACTCTTAATTAGTGACTAAAATGCATTCACCCCAAAGTTTCCTTGCATTGAAACAACTTCGGTGGAAACTGTGGATGTCATCCATCTTCACCTATCACGTATCTCCCTGTTTCTGCATTACATAGAAACTAACACTCTCTTGTGACTGCCATCTGTGTCTCTTCAGAGAGGAATAAGAAATGCATCTTGTGAGAACCAAGGTATATATACATTAGAATTTAAGATACCCAATCATCTCCCTTATGTCTCATGTTCTTCCTGATCTGCTCATGTTAATATAAGCAATTCAGCGAACATTGCACTTTTTGGAAAAGTCTAACATCATACCATCCAGAATTTTTTTTATCTAAGGCAGCATGATGAAATGGGCATCACATATATGAAAGTAAAAAAGAAGAAATTCATCAATAAATATTCATGATACACTCTTGCAAGTGAGCTACCCACTCCCTCTAAGCCCTATTTTTATACAAGTGGATCAGATAATGTTTAGGGGTAAGCAGTGACTCTTCCCAAATTTTTCTTGTCACAACCTGTACACAGGGTTGTCCATAAGATGTAGCACATTAATGGCCCTGGAATAGCCTTTATATCAGTGATGAGAATTTCTTTATTAAAACAACAACAACAAACAACAATTAAAAAAATACCTGATGCCAGGCATGGGCTACCAGGACTCAAGAGACAAGAAGATAGACAATTCAAGGCCAGAAGTAGCCTGTGTAACTTAGTGAGACCTTTTCTCAAGATGAAACATATAAAAGTGGCTGAGGGGGCTGCCTAGTGGTGGAGCACTTGCAAAATATATGTATGGCCCTAGGTTCAACCCTCAACTAATAGAGGGGAAAAATCCTACCCAATTCCCTTGTTCCTTATTTATAGTAACTCTGGAGTATATTCTATAATGTTTTTCATAGTTCCCTAATAGAACTGAGATACAACTGCCCATCTTATTTCCAAATCTCTATATAGGACACAAATTATTAGAAGCCCATTAGGTCTTTTACTTCAATGTATATGCAAACCTTTTGCTTAGATGTTTGTAGATAAATATTTCTAGATAAAATGGTACAACATTCCCCATTCTTTCCTGAAAGAAAATAATATAGCTCTTCTTTTCCTCTTCTCTGCTTTGTTCCTCCCTTAGCTAATCTTTAACTGAAAGAAGGAGAAAGGAAGAGAAATGTCTTTGTTCAACAGTCTCAAGAGGATGCCTTCTTTCAGAAATGTTGAAATGATGGTGGAAATTACACATACTTTGCTTGAGGTATTTTACAAGATCTGAGAGAAGAGAAGATATGAAGATTCCAGAAAATTGTTTTAAGTCATCCTTTTAATGTTAGGGCCTGAAAGGAAGAGGTCAGATGGCCAACAGCCATAGAATTAATTATCCGGACCCATTTGAGAATACCTGAGCTATGAGTATACATGGGATCCTGAAATGAAATGCAAAGTTGCATACCACATTGTTGCCAAATGCAACTATGAATTTTATGTATGTAATATGAAAAAGTAGTTTCAAAGTATATACGATTATAAGAAGTTCCCAATCTCATATTACTCTTGTGGAACTTCTCATTTCCCTAAACTCTCTATTGAACATGCATACAAGTACAAATACACCTTCACTCAATACTTACCATCTCTCTTTGAGATTGAAATGTAGTCTTAAAAAGGCCACATGTAGATTATTACCATTATAATCACTTAATGAAAAAAAGAGCTAATTAATGTTATAGGATTTTTTTCTCCCTGAAGAGTTACAATGAGTTCACTTTGAATTCATCCACATCAGAAAACAAATTTTTGCGCATATATTCACATATTTAAAAATTTAAAAAGTTCAGTTCCTAACTATCCTCCTCTCCTTTATAAATCCTATATCAAACATGCATTTTTGGCCAATGTTCTCATGGTATTTTAAGAATTATTCACCGTGAATTCTAGAGGTTTATTTTCAAAGCAAGTTGCATGTATATTTTAAGGTCATACTAAGTAGTATAATGGGAGCTGTCTTCTTATTTATGAAACAAATTATTGATATGAACATGCTCAGTAAATATTGAAACTGCTTTTTAATCTATTTTTATTAAGAAGCGCACATGTGCTGGGCATGCCTCTAATCCCAGAAACTCTGGAGGCTAGGGCAGGAGGATTGCAGGTTTGAGGCCAGAGGAAGACTGTGTAACTTAGTGAGACCATGTCTGAAACTAAAGAAAAAAAGGGTTTTAGGGGTGTAGCTCAGTAATAGAGCACTGGCCCAGCATGTGCAATGTTGTGGGTTCAAACCCCTAATGCTACAAAAAAGTAAGTTTAGTTTTTAATAGTTTAAGATTTATTTGGAGGTAAAGGAATTTTCAGTTTGAGAAATAACATAGCAATTTATAGTAAATTATGCTTTGTATCAAAGAGTAAAACCAGAAAAAAAAAATCAAGGAATATTAAGGTATTTTTCATATGACATATTTATCTATCATTCTTCCAATAGTCAAACTAAAGTAGCTGCACAATTATTTGGGAAAAGAACTAAACTTGATTTCAAATACCATATGTCTAAATACCTCATTTAAAATAAAACAATTGTAGAAATTTAGGAAAATTAATCCCACATCTGTAAAATTGTTCTAATTTTTTTTTTGCTCAAAACTTCTGTAAGAAACTAAGAGAAAGAAAATATTTTAAAATACATGGCTTGATGTAGATGCTTTAAGCATTTAAGCCAAACTGATGTTAAAGGAAGAAGAGAAAAGAAAAACATTACATTTTATTACTAAAATTCTAGATGTCAATATGGCAGTTTGAAAAACTCATAAGCTCTCATAAATGTATAATTATATGGACCCTGACTTATAACTTAGTAAATATTTGAAAGATATTTAAATTCACACATACACACTTGGATTCCAATATTTACTTAATAAACTAATAAACTTTATACTTCACTGCTAAATGTATAGTAGCTCATCTAATTCTATGCCCAACAATTCTACTTGCAAGTATTGGTCAAAGTTCATGTAGTAAATATTAAATTCAACAACAGAAGCCCTAACTGTCTAAAAGGAAAATGTTTAGAAAACTCTTATTCACAATGATCCTGACTTAGTGCTATTAGTGAGAAAGTAACTTCTAAATCAAATTCAACTGTAACACAACTAAAGAATTTTATTCCCATCATATACAAACATGCCCACCACACATGTACACCTACACATTAAATATAAAATTGAAGCAAATGTAAACAAAAATAAATGTAAGGAAGTTCTGGGGAAATTGTCTAAAATTTCATTCCCCAAATTTCTCCATTTATCCCTTTCCCTGAAGTCCTTCCAGAAAAATTGTTGCCTTCCTCCTAATCACCACATTTCTTAGACACGGAATTTTTGAAATGAGATATACATTCCCTGTCAGTCATCCACTTAAAAGTCCTGTGGTTGAAGAAATCTAAAAAGGTATCAATTTGGGAACAAAAGATAAAGAGGAGATAAAGTGAATCAGTATGGGTTTTAAGCTAAGTTATCATCGCATTTTGAAGTCTGGAGAGCCCGAAGTTCCATCTAATAAGCTTCCAGAGGGTATATATCAAAAGAATCTAAGTTACTCAGAGGGTCAAAGGAGTATAATCCTCAACTTAAAGGGCAATTTTCTGTTCCCCTGTGTACGCAGGCTCCCTACATCCACACCTTTTCAGTCCTTCTACTTGGTTTTGAAAAGTGGGTGTGAGACAAGGAAAAGGAGAGACAGAATGGGTGGCCAGAAAAAAAGCAAATTTATGTCTTAAAACCTTATGTATATATATAAACACTTACGTTTAATGCCTGACTTTGAGGACATTTCCCAAAACCCATTCACTTAGATGAATTCCATCCAATTCCTGTACCCAGCTGTGAGGACCGCAACCACCGCCCACTACCCATCCATCTATCCCCCGCCCCCCAGTTTATGCAGGCACCACCAATATCAAGACAATCCGTGACTTTGGGAAATAATGCACAGCCAGCAGCTCTTGGGAAGCTGAACAACCTCTCCAGTGCAACGCCCCTAGTTTGAGACCCCTGGGTACACCTCTCTGCTTAACTCACCTGGAGTCAGGTCTAGAAGCCAGCCTCCGCCCCGGAGGGACTGGGTAGCAGCTCCGAGAAGCTCCGGAGTGTCAGCCTGAATAATGAGGGCAGGGCAGCTGAACAGCTTTCGCCAGACCTGCTGCGCGGGCTGCTCCCAGATTTCTTCCCCTCCCTGCCCAGAGCCTCCCTTCTTTTTTTCTCCTTTTCCTCCCCCGCCTGATGGCTACGGCACTCTTACTTCCTGGCGGTGGCGCAGAAAGCTTTCCTCCCTTGTCTCTCCTCCCTCCTCCCGGCAATGTGAGCTGTCCGTGGTGCTGAGGAGGAGGCTCCCTGGTCCTCCCGGAAAGGGGTTGTGAAGCCTGGTTTCCCACACAGGAGCTCAAGGAGCAAAACTGCTGATATGGTCCTTACAGTCCCCAGAGAAACAGACTGAAGAAGGCGATCAGCTGTACTCACCTAACATCTAACATTCCCTCGACCACATACATAATCAGGCAACTCTACTAAATCAATAACCTCAAACTTCTTCCTCAACATCTCCAGCAATTTTTAAGTGCCAAAAAGAAAATGAGATTTGACACATATGTAGATTGACAGTATTTTCTGTACAGAAATACTAACATTGCTAGATTCTAGGGCTGAAAAGTTCAAGGATTCATACATATTTCTATACTGATGTTATTTTGACACATTTTGTGTGTACTTTAAAATCTAACCCAAACCAGCCACCTCAGAGTCATGACAATGCATATTCCTCAGAGAAGATAATGCACACTTGTTGAGTGCCAGGCTCTTTATTTTTTCCTCTCTCTCTCTCTCTCTCTTTCTCTCTCTTTCTCTCTCTCTCTCTCTCTGTGTGTGTGTGTGTGTGTGTGTGTGTGTTAGTTATGGGGGGCTGTTGAACCCAGGAAATAGTTTGCAAGTGCTGCACTGCTGTACTGGTGAGCTGCACCCTCAGCACCCCCCTTCTTTTACTTTTTCTCATATATATATATATATATATATATATATATATATATATGCATATATATATGTATGTATATATGTATATATATACATATATGTATGTATGTATGTATATATATGTATGTATATATATACATATATGTATATATATGTATATATGTATTTATGTGTATATATATATATATATATATAGTCTTTTTAAGAAAGGGGCTTACTAAATTACACAGACTGCCTCTGGTCTTGAACTTCCAATCATCCTGCCTCTGCCTCCCGAGTTGCTGGGATTACAGGAATGCGCCACTGTACTTGGCTCTTCATTTACAGTTAATTTTTTACTACAATTCTGTGAAGCATTATTAGCATCACTAACATATTTTAAGCATTAGAGACTGAGCCACTTGCTTAAGGTAAAAGAGATTCTAAGTTTTTGAGCCTATATAACTTAATTCTGTAGTTCTTACACTCCATACCTAGTGTATGCTTTGCAGCATCTTAAATGGCACTTAAATGGTATAATTGAGCTAATGAAGATTATGAAATAGTAACTGATGTACATCAAGAGACTAATGAATACCAAGAATCCTAGAGAGATTTTGAGTAGTAAAACATACAAAATAACATTTCATGTGTATACTAATCATGTTAATTATGTACAATAAATACAAAACAGTCCAAATTAGTACAGGCAAATAATACACATTGTGTCCAGTCACATGTGAAGTGAATCTCCTACTCTAAAAAGAGGGCAAATATAGGCTCTTCCAAGGATCCCACACTAAGCATTATCTTTTTCCAGTGGAAAAAGGCTTAGTAAACCAACACATTTATTTCTTATTAAGAATATTCAATGATTAATATTAAGTTAGAACAATCAATGGTATTTCATGTCAACTAACAACATATGGAAAATTTACTACCCGTTAAATCTTCTAACATATTACATAACATTAAAAGTCAAGTTTACTTAAACTTTTAGAAATAATAGAGTGTTAATAAAGGCAGTATTTTAATATACTTACTTTACTTATGGGCTGGGATTTAGCTCAGTTGGTAGAGCACTGCGCTGCAGTCTCTCAGGTCTCGAGTTCAATTCCCAGCACCGCAAAAATGGGAGAAGGATCTGGCATTCCACTCCCAAGGCAATCCCGAAACAGTCAGCCATTGAAAACTCTATGAGGGTCACTATGAATCGGATACTGACTCAATGGCATCTAACAACAACAACAACATTACTTATATATCATGATGTATTTCTTTCTTAGGCGAAGAAAGAATTACCTCCATGGGATAAAATAATAGAATGTGGATTGTATGTTCTTCTTTGTAGAGATGGAATAAAGAAAGAAGTATAGATAGATTGATTGTGAGCAAATATATCCAGATTATACATCTTATGCCCCACTCCAGGAATTATTCAAGGTAGTTCCAGGTCCATTTCCACTCATGATGGGTAGACTGAGTCCCCACATGAGGAAGGGTACCTTTAAAAGGCATCAGAAGGACCATCCATGAAGAGGGGAGAAGTACCTCAAAGCCTTTGAAGGGAAAGTCCACCGAGAGGGGAAGAGTGCCTCAAAAAGAAGGTCTCTTCATGGAAATGGACTTGGAATATTGCCTTTCCTTTTTCCTAAATTTGAATTGGTCACTGTTTTATTCATATAGTAAATTTCTGGGAAATATTAATGAAAACCAAGTTATAAATGTAAATATATAATCTTCTGACTCCATGAGCAGTGCTTATTCAGATTGGGAGCTAAAAAAGCCTCCTTAGCAGGCTTACAATAAAAGAACTCTTGTATGACTTCCAACAGTTTGAACTCCTTGAGTTAACACAAACTGAAATTTCTATACCAACAGCCCTCCATCAAGCAAAACAATCTGGTAAGTTAGAACATCCATCCCAGCAAGCAAAACAATCTGATAAGTTAGAACACCCATTTTTCTTATTGTGGACTCAATAGGGTGACACATTTATAATAATTTAACTGCCCCTAGTTCCCACATAAGAACAGAGTAGTTAATAATAGTTAAAGTGCCTCTAGTTCCCACTTAAAATAGAGTAATCAATAACTTAGACATAGGACACAAACATAGTTACAGGTGCTTGGGTCACCTCAGTTCATTTCTTTGAAGTAAGCACAATTTGTCTCTAAGCTATCTCTTACTTTGATCACCATATAAGGCTCATGTGATAATCTAATGAAGTGATTATTGGCAAAACCTTGTTGCAATCCATCCAACTCTTTCTGACCTTTCATATGGTTTAGTGAATTGTAGTTTCTGTATATAAGATTGGGCTATTTGGGAAATAAACGGAACAGATCTACACTGCCTCTGAGCTGCTGTGCGTCTGTTGCTCACCACCAACTCCTTATCTGCCTTCAGGAGACCATGGATTCTCTCTAGGCTGCAGCTGGACTGCGGCAAGGTAGGCTCTATTTCTCAATATTGAAAAGGTAATTCAGAACTTTTTTAAAGACAACTCATTCTCAGGAAGTGAGTAATGCCACAACACTTCTGTTAATGTTGTCGTCGTCATTGTTGTTGTTGTTGTTAGATGCCATCGAGTCAGTGGCCAACTTATAGCAACCCTGTGTACAACAGGCAAAACACCATTGTCAGTGCTTCTCTGCTATTCACAGGATTTTCAATGGGTGGCTGTTTTTTGGGAGTGGGCTGCTGAGTCCATCTCCCACTTCCATCAATATCAACCAATCATTACCCAAGTCAAAAATTTGCTCATAAACAATCAGAAAAGATGACAATAAAGGCAAAAATAACTGTATTCTTATTTATTAATATCATTACTCATATTGAACACATATAATGTATAATTATATTTTTCTTTCACTATCCAAAACATTTATTGATTCTGGCAGTGTAATATAATACTCATCCTTCAATACTCAGTGTACAATTACCCCTAAATTTTTGCTTGATTTGCCTCGCCAATGGAAGTATTTTCTTCCTTTGAATATTAATACTTTATTCTGTTTTCAATGCTTATTCATAATTGTTTTATAGTTCTATAAACTTAAACCATTCTATGAATCAACAATATAAAAATATTAGAACTTTTATAGTATATTTTAGAATATGTGAACATAATTCGTGCACTAAACTTTTCATATACTTAAAAACTTAATTTATTTTTCCTTAAAATTCAATGTGTACATATTTCTTCTCTTCAATGAAAAAAGAAACTTCCAAAGGATAGGGATTTTGCCTATGAATTTTATGTATTCATGTATTGTTATCCTAAGCTGAACAAGATTCAGGAGCAAATATTTTATTAAACTTCCTTTATTCATTTCTTCATTTATTGAAAATATATGTCCCAAAACAATTTTTTTAATCCACATTCAAGACACAGTATGCATGTGGTGTTCAAATTTGATATACTGCATGGAGTTTACAGTGTGGTTAAATAGAAGAATAAATAACCTACTTATTACTTATGTTAACTGTATATATTCTTGCTAAATAAATGTAAAGTCTGAGTTCCTTGGCAAAGGCCACAACATGAAAGCAAAGGAGCTGCCTGCCTGCAAACATCAGAATCAAGTCTCAAGAGAGTCTCTCTGTTGAAATAGTACATCTCATTATGGAAATAATGAGAAAAATTAGTAACTCTGTAAATGAGAGCACACAGGCATTTTTGTGGTTTCTGACCTTTTAGCTTCCTCAAAGGCAAGACCACAAGCCACAACACATGCATAGTATTAATCTTGTACAAAGTATAACACTTTCACATACTTTATTTTGCTTTTCTATAAAGTGATTTTAATTTTTATTTTAGTATAACCGATTTTCTGGTGAAAACATTTTGTACAGAATGAATGTCCAATAAATTGTGCTGACCATGCACCATCTTCCCCCATACTGATTTCTCTGAATCCTGTTTCCATTTCGCTAAGTATGATAAAAATTTCTTGTCTGCTTTTATTGATGACCATCATATAGTGACACATGCAACCACTTTTAATTGGATTTTCACTTGAAAGGGTTTGTTTTTACCTCAGAAAAGAGTAGGGAAGAAGGTGCAAAACTGCTTAAAAGAATATCCAAGCGGCTATCATAGCATCTCATACCCAGAACCTTTTCAAATATTAAACAAGGGACTGAGAGTTGGACCCAGGCTTAGTTCATACATAATCATCTTGTTGACCAAAACAATCCCTTAAAATGGCTTTAATTATGTGAAATTATAATACTGTATATATAGGTATTCATAAAGCAGGGTACTGGAAGGAAGCATACACTAAAAATCAATGGGAGAAAGAATTCTAGAAAAATCAAGATTCTAAAAGAAGAAATAAAATAGCCCATGTGTTCTGAATAGATCTGAAAATCTATTCATAAATCTGTATGTTGCCCACAGGCCTAAAATATAACATAAAAATAAAGATAACATATAACTCAGAAGTACCTCTATTGAAATCTCCTTAAAGTTTCCCATAGTTTTAAAAGATATGATGAGCATGTATTCATATCTCAAGAACAAAATATATTGTGCTGATTCAACAGGTAAAAGTATAAGAAGCATGCCTCAGTGCTATGAAAGTGAGTTGCCTGTAGGACATATCACAACTTTATAACTTTTCATGCTGGCTAGAATTTTCACCTTGGTAGAAATGTCCTCGCTATAGTAGGACAATGCCACTGAAAGCAAATATATTTGGAGGAGAGAGTGGGCTAAAGATTTACCCATTTATTATTTACTGAAAATTAGCTTGCATCTGTACATTTACACACTTACTTTACATGACAAATGCATTTGGGGATATATCATACACAAGAAAAGATGGAATCATCTCACAAAACAGAGATGACTTAAAGAAAATGGAACTGAGATGAATTGTAGCAGCACAAATGAAAAGGAGAGAGCAAATCAGAAGGGTCCTTCAAATGGAATAAAGTTGAGATGGGGTCAGGGCACAATGGTAGAGGGCTTTCCTAGCATGCATGAGATTCCCAGCCCTCAACAGGGTGAAGGAGTCATTTGACATTTAGAGAAAGGTAAACCAGGCTAGTGAGGGCTCATGTTTTAGAAACCTGAGATTACTAGTATTTAATATATCTGGTTCTCAATTTCCTCATCTGTAAAACAAGGAAAATAATGCTAATTGCTTCATATTCCATAGTAAGTATTGAATCCAATAATTTATGTAAATAAAGCACACTAAATAATTCCTGGCATAAAGTATGCACTATTTAATTGTTTGTTATTATTCTAGGAGGAAGCTAAGGTTGTGGCAGCCAAAGGAGAAATAGCCTAGAAGTTTACTCTGACAATTGAGTCAAGGGCTGTTTGGGAGAGACAGATTAATGTTCCTTCTAGATATTATTGTAGAATAATTTTCCCCATACCCTGAACTTCTCTAGAACTTTACCCAGATTTTTTTCACTTCTCAATTTGTCTCTTGAATTATGTTTATTTCTATAAATCTTCCTGCCTGAAAACAAACTTGTAGTGGGATAAATTCTTAAGAATCTACGTCAAAGTCTTCTTTCTATTGCATACAACAAGTTACCCAGTAACAAAAACCCAGTGTTTGCTGAATAAGCACAAGAAGATTAATTTCAATTTATCTTTGCTAGTTTTTATTAAAAATGATGTCATTAGTGGATGAAAGATAACTTGTGAGAAGCATGGGGATTAGTACTTAAATCTATATAATTCGTTCGTATTTGATATATTGATAGTTTTCCATGTCTGATGAAAACATGATATTCTACGTATCTACTGTGCCAGTTGTGGTGTATATGTAGACCAACAGCATTAGCATCACTTATCACTTGGAGCTTCTGAGAAACTGACCTTCTGAGTCAAATGCATTTTGACAAGATGCCAAGTGATTCATATACACATTTAAGTTTGAGAAGAAATATTTTATAGTCCCTTTTATGTCCTAATTGCATCATTAGTTGAAAGAAAATACAATCATGATTATGGTAATACAGAAATATAACCAACAGTAATCTAGTCTTCTATGCATTCCCCAATATTTAGCTAAGTCCTTTATTAGTATTTTTAATGATTCTATGAAGTTGCCATTAATATCACCTACTAAACTGAGACTCAAAAACTTTATATGACTTTGCCAAGGTCACAGAGCTAGTGATTCAAAGATAAGATTTGTCAACTCTGGCTGCTTAACCACAAAGAATAAGTTTGTCATAAGTCATAGTTAATACATTTGCTTCCATTTCCTGACTGTGGTTTCCTTTATATTTTAACAATGTTACTTGTACATGACCAATTTTTCAAGCCTCTTTAATAATTTTTAGAACATGGTATACTATGGAATAAGTGCAATACCAATTGTCATCCATGAGTAATTGTGATGAGATAGCTAAAAAAAAGTATATACTAAGAAGAGTCAGATTTATGTTTTTTTTTTAATATTATAAACATTTAGTATAAAAGCAAGATAGATTTCTACTGGAAATTTCTACTCTGCATTACTTAAATGTGCAGAGGTTATCAAAATTACAAAAAAGACAAGAAGAGATTCCATAAACAGCCTAAAAGCTAAGAATAAGAATTTCTATATAAGAAAACAGATATAAATATGTCATCTGAATGGCACCCATAAGAATCATGGAAGCGCAGTTTTGTATTTAGTTCCATTCTGTGATGTGATCACAAAGAAGTGTCTGTACAACTGACTGTGCACCACAGGACAATAAATCACTTCATTAGGTTCAGAGATATGTAAAAATTTACGGCCTAAGAGAGTCTACTAGATGTTTGAAACAGTGATTAAAATGTCCCTCCATATATAAGTGTGTGTATGTATATATACCCTATATATCTCTGTATAAATGTGTATCCTATATACTCATGTATGTATTTATTCTTATAATGAAACTGCATATGGAAAACTTTTATTTTAAAATCAGCAATGAATAGGACTTTGAAGTCAGAAAGAGATGCAAATTGGCATTTAAAAGTCAGACTTGATTCTGACAGTATCGAGTTGTGACCTGGCTCTTCTTTTGAAGTATTCTCTAGTATTCTCATAGCATTTTCCCCAAAGTACAGTGTGTACTGTTTCTACTTTATTCCTGGAGCCTATCACAAGTCTGTTTCCTCACTCTCTATGTTGCCTTCTAAGGAAATTACTTAAATACCCTAAAGGACATTGAGAAAAATTCAAAATATTACTGGGAGCAGAATTCTGTGTACACATAGACCCTGCCATTTACCACCTAAAGTATATATTCTGGAATCTTAAAAGTGAAAAGGCCTAAAAATGGAGTCGGTCAAAGTTTTCTTATTAGACATAAACAAAATGTGGTTTGGACATGACACAAAATTTGGCTGAGTTCACATAACTAGCAAGGCTGTAGCAGTTTTACTTTTGCTCACTGGTATTTATTGCTATTTTTTTTAAATCCTATTATACTGCATTTCTAGTCCATAGTGGTAACAATCTCCAGCTCAGTAACCTAATTTATCATGTGAATTTCCTTCATAGCTCTAGATTATTAATTACCCCCCCCAGGAGCCCTACAGGAATCAATCAGCAGAATCTAGAAAATTTTTTGAGTATATACTTAAAAATATATATAAAATGTCAATGATTGTGGTTAGGTGCTGTCCAGTCAGGTCTGACACATAATGACCCTCACAGGATTTGGGGTGGCTGATTGTTTCAGGATTGCCTTGGGAGTAGATTGCCACATCCTTCTCCCAATGTCAAAGATTAATAACATCAAAAAACAATATCAAATAAGGTAAGATCACATATAAACTTCCAAATAATATAAATAACAAATCATTCTAATTTATATAGTACTTTGTATGAAATATTTGAAAATAAGAACATTTCAATATGTATAATATAAATACCACAAGAAAATTAAAATAATAGATAAAAATAATTAAAACAGAAAATAGCAGAATGTGATCATCCTCAACAGATCATAAAATGATTCTCAACCTCAAGAAATAAAAGAATGTCAACCTGACAGTACCTTCTTTTAGCTGTACAGTGATGATTATAGCACATATTTTTAAAAGGCTTTCAGAGAAGATGGAAAAATTGTATGTATTCAGCAAAGTGCTATGGTGATGGTTTCTTAACTATCAGCTATTTAAAAAATTCCCATAATCTTTCTATAGATGAAAAAGTTACATAAATATGTAGCAAAAAGATAAGCCCTACAAAGATGGAAATGCAATTCTGTTTTCAACATTAAGACATTTCTGAGTGAAGATCTGGTTATCATGTTATTGTGTATTTAAGGTATTTTTCACCTACACACATCAAAGTGACTAAAGTAATAAGATATATAATTATTTTTCTTGCAGGCAAAGATTTTTTTCCCCATAAATACTCCAACTTTTCCAATTCCATTTATGTTTAAAAATATTTCCATGATAGGTATGCAATTATTAGGACTCTGCCTGTGTATATAATTTAAGTTTATTTACATAAAAATGGTATTTAAATGGAGTGTGATGGTGCAAACCTATAATCCCAGCTACTCAGGAGACTAAGACAGGAGGATCATGAGTTTGAGGGCAGAGGCAGCCTGTACAACTTAGTGAGACCCTCTCTCAAAAGTTACAAAAATAGGGCTGGAAGTGCAGATTAGTGGTGAAGTGCTTGCTTGGCATGTACAAGCACCTGGGTTAAACCACCCAGTAATGCAAATAAATAAATATAAATTAGTAAAATGCAATGGATGAAGTAGGTAGTGCTTCCTGTTCTGTTGAACTCTAAAAAGCTATTTAATTGTATTTGAACTCTTCTCTACATGTTACCCCATATGATGGAATTATTCATTTTTACCATAAGTCATTTCATAGAAAATTCAGAGCACAACCTCTCTAAATATTCCAGATAGTTTAGCAAACTCACTAAATTGCTCAGGCTACCTCTGCACTTAAGCTCCCAGATCTTTTCCTCAGTCTTCTGAGATACTGGAATTATATGTGTGTGTGATGGAGCTTCACCCTTTTCCCTGTTTTTGATAATCTTTCCTAAGCTTTATCATTTAATAAATTTATTACAATTTGTTATAGTAGTTGGTTCTTAGTCTCCTCAGAATGTTTAATATCAACAAGTAAATGAAAAGATGTGTACAAGTCAAGTGCCATGGAGCATGCCTGTAATCCCAAAGACTCAGGAGACTTAGACAGGTGGATGCCAAGTTCAAAGCTGGAGGCAGCACATGCAATTTAGTGAGACCTTGTCTCAAAATACAGAAGAAAAAGAGACTTAAGGTGCAGCTCAGTGGTAGAGCACTTGTCTAGCATGTGTGAGGCCCATACATATACATATACATGAATACATAATTCTATTCACAATGGATTTGTCATTTATATACTCTAGATCATGAAAGCCTGCAGCGGTAGCCCTGTGGCATCCGATCCCGACAGATCTCCGAAGCTAAGCAGGGCCAGGCCTGGTTAGTACCTGGATGGGAAACCGCCTGGGAACACCAAAAGCTGTAGGCATGGGAGAAGGACCTGGCAACCCCCTCCCAAAAATCAATCTGCCATTGAAAACCCTATGAACAGCACAGAAGCACTGACAATAGTGTTTCCCCTGTTGTACAGAGGGTTGCTATGAGTCGGATACCGACTCGACGGCACCTAACAACAACAACAACAAATCATGAAAAATTTTACTTCATAAGAATAAAACTCAGAGCCAGAGCTGGGCAGGTGATGCACACATGTAATCCCAGCAATTTGGGAGGCAGAGGCAGGATGATCTCAAGTTTAAGACCAGAGGCAGTTTGCATAATTTAGTGAGACCCTATGTCAAAAAGTAAAATAATGGGCTGGGGGTGTAGCTCATTGATACAACACTTGCAAAGCATGCAACTACGAGGCCCTTGGTTCAACCCCCAGTACTGCACAAAAAAATAAATAAATAAATAAATAAATAAATAAAACTCAGGGTGTATATTTATCTTCATTCTAAATCCCCATAACACAATTGTGTAAATTACTTCTGAATTAGACCACACAGTATACTTCAACAATTCCTTGAATAAGCAAGCATACATGTAGGACATACAAAGTTATGATACAGCAATTAAGAATACACTTCTGAGCACTAAAAAACCACAGTGCAGAAACAATTAAGAATACACTGTACAGCAATTAAGAGTACACTTCTGCCGGGCACAGTAGCACACGCCTGTAATCCCAGCGGCTCAGGAGGCAGAGGCAGGAGGATCACAAGTTCGAGACCAGAGGCAGTCTGCGTAACTTGGTGAGACCCTGTCTCAAATAAAGTAAAAAAATGGGCTGGGTGCGCAGCTCAGTGGTCCAGCACTTGCAGAGCATGCAGGCGCAAGGCCCTGGGTTCAACCCCCAGTACCACACAAAAAAAAATACACTTCTGTGCACACAAATCTTAGCAGAATAGGGACACATGGGGTCAAGATCTTTGATGTCTTTGAGGGTCACAGTTATGATAACTTAGTTGCTGTTCAAGGCTATGATTCCTGACTAAGTCCAGATGGGAAAAAAGACAATGCGATCTTCTAGAGAATTCTTCATAAGAAATGTAAAAGGTTTCATTTATAGTTCATCTATCCGAAAAACTGGATAGAAAGGGACTGTAAATACATACGAAGTACCTGAAACCACAATATCTTCTATCCTATTGTCACAGTTACATGCCAGGGAAATGAATGCCAAGTAAAGCCAAAACAGTTTCAGTGAAAACTGTACACTTAACTATGACATGGATCCTTCTTAATTAAACATAACACTCCTTCTTCTGAGTGTTCCTCCTTTTCTAGAAGCTACTGTATTAGGGCAGAAACACTGGACAATATCATATAGAGCTACAGTTCAGATCTATGTTTGTGGGTTGGTCCATATCTTCTGATGAAAATAATTTTCAAAGGAGATTACATAAAGACTATTTTTGATGGCCACCACAGCAAGCTCTAGGAATTATGAGTGACATATTTATGTAGAAAATAGTATTGAAGCTGGGCACAGTGGTGCACATCTATAATGCCGATGGCTTGGGAGGCAGAGGCAGGAGCATAGCAAGTTCGAGACCAGAGGCAGTCTGCATAATATAGCAAGACTCTGTCTCAAACAAAGTTTAAAAATGCATTGGGGGTGCAGCTTATTGGTACAGCACTTGCAAACATGTAAGTGTGAGGCCTGGGTTCAAAAAATAAAAAGAAAATGGCATTAAAAATCATGCTTATTACTGAGAGAATTGAATCTTATTTTTACATGTTACATAGCTCAATAGAAAATCATTAGTAATCTGCCTTTCATATTTTAGGAAAAGATATTGGCAGAAAGTAAGGAAAATAATCTTTTGAAATGGAGAAAAAACAAAACCTAATGACTTTACCCATTAATCAAGAACGAATTGGAAAAAACTCAAAATGTTACTGTCACTTTTAAAGTAAATAGTATAGGTTCTGAATATTTACTTTTAATAGAGATAAGCCAGTGTATGGATATAAAATGGGTTTATTAAACAAAGGTCACTTTAATTTGCTTCTGGAATATTTTACATGACCTTTCAATGGTTGATTCATCACCCTTATTGGGTTTTACTCATGTTAAAAATAAGATCAGTTTCATTTTACAGAGTACAAAACGATGGTTGCTGTAGACGCTGCTAAAGTGTAGAGTGGCAGAGGAAAGCCCTTGACAGGTTAAGACAGTACACACAAACCAGACTTTTTTTTTTTATTTAAAAATGTGAGATTTTCTATATAGCCCAGACTAGCTCAAACTCATCATCCTCTTGCCTCAGCTTACCAAATGTTGGAATTACAGCTAAGCACCACCACACCAAGGTAGAATAACATTTAATGTCTATTTTCAAAATTGAAAAACAAAAGTGTTTATAATTACAAGTGGATTTATTAATTCTTAAAAATTTGTGTTTAGTTTACAAACCCTCCTGAATTAATTTATTATGGCCTTTACAATTTGAACTATGACCTCAGATAGAATTCACCCCTCTCCCCCTTGTGCATTCAGTATAAACTCTATGCACATCTGTTATAGCATCTTTTGCAATCTTTTGCATCCTTCTTTTTCATATACCTTTCTCCTTACCACCTATATAAACTCATTAAATGAGAAATAATCTTATTTAACTTCCTACATACAATGGCTAAATGAAAGTGTGTAAAGAATAAAAGATTCTTATTTCTCTCATCACTAACATGCAAACATTGTGCCCACATACAATAACTTAAAGGTTTGCCGATCAGAATTTTACTTTGTAACTTAATATATTGCTATGTTTGATTGAGTTTCTAACACCTTGATCACTATCATCTCCTAACCAAATTCTTAATCAGAATTTATAATTTTTAAAGGAAAAATTATTCATACATTTTCTTGAAATTTCTTAACAATGTTAAGTGGAACAAGAAAAATATTAAATATAATCCATGTAATATTTCAGTTTAGGAAAAGGTAGACACAAATTCAAATTAAAGCATAGATGTATTTGGTTTTATACAATGTATATTCAATTCTTTCTTGACGAATATTTGAAGCAAAAATGACCATTTCCTTTGAGAGAAAATGCACTATTATGATTGCAGACATCCTGAAAATCTAGTTAGTAGAGGTTATTCAAATTATTATACAATTGTGACAATTTTCATATATGCAATTTGATAAACATTATTCAAATATAGGTTACCCCTTACCCTCCCCTATGTTTCCCCCCCTTCCCATCTAAGTTTCCCATCCAAGTCTTCTCTATCTTTTACTATGTAGTATTTTTCTATATGTCCTTGAGTTCCATTTCTGTTTAAGATAGAAACTTTTCCTGTAGTGGTCTTTGTTTTTATATGAAAATTGTCACAATGAAAAGCATGTCAAAATGAATCACACTATGATATACATTAAAAATTTCTAATAAAAATATTATACAATTGTTTGGGCAGAGATATGGATATTGTATATTCTTTGGGAGAATAACTTCTATTTCTTGTAGGGTAATATATATGATGAACTATCACTAGGAGTGGATGTTCATTGTTCTCAGGCACTTATGAAGTTACCCATTGGAGATAAGAAATCAAGAGAAAGAAGGTTGCAGAAAAGACATACAGCAATGATCTTCATTCTTAGATAAAGAAATTGGAAGAAAACAGAACCCAATAAGGCAAAGTTCCACCAGTCCTGGGCTGTGGATGTCCTAAACATATTTTCACTTACTAAGTATTGTTTCATGAATTTGTATATTTGGCTATTGGTATATAGTAAAGATGTCACATTGGAGCTTGAATTGCATCTGACTTATGCCATGATATTTGCCATTGCATCATATGGTTGTGAAAGCTGGACACTGAATAAAGGAGACACTAGAAGAATTGATACTTTTGAATTATGGTGCCAAAGAAGAATATTGAATATGTCACAGACTGCCAAAAGAACCAACAGATCTGTCCTAGAGAAAGTGCAACCACGGTGCTCCTTGGAAGCAAGGATGGCTAGACTGAGTCTTATGTATTTTGGACATGTTTGGGATCAATCTCTGGGGAAGGACATCATGATAATGATGTGTAGCAGGTCAATGAAAAAGAAGGAAACCCTCAACTAGACAGTTTGACACATTGTCTACAACAGTAGGCTTAACCATAAATAAGATCATGTGCCTGGGACAGAATTGAAGAACGTTTCATTCTGTTGTACCTATGGTCATTATTAGTCGATCTAACTCAACAGCACGTAGCAACAACAACATACAGTGATAGTAATGTAGCATAAGATTTCTCTTAAGACAGTTCATCTTTCTTTAAATCATCTTGAAAAAACACTAATCCCCAGAAAGCAAATGAGAATAGGAGAAGACAGACTCAGCCTAGAAGAAAAACACATTTCTAACCTTGGTTTGACTCAAATTGTAATGCCCTAAGCATTTATGAATTTAACTCAAATCCTGCTAAGTGGAACAGTACTTTAATTCAGTGTACAATTTCCTGATTAACATCAATTTTACTCATTTAATGAGTAAAATACTAGGAGTGCCAAAAAAGACAAACATTTTAAGAGACGTTACAAATGTATTACTTTTTGAAGTTGAATTATGATAGCAATGTGTACTATGAAGTTCACTCAAAGATGGCATTAATCACAGGAAAGCTAGTGCCACTATGTGAAAGCAAGAGATCAAAGAAAATGGCAGAAGTGGGGTTGTCCTTCAAGGAGTGCCAGACAAGTTGTATTAAATTTGAGAAAGTTGTAGAAATACCATGAAAATGCCCCAGATGTCTGTCAGTTTGCCACACTGTGAGAGCTCATGTGTTTTTGTGATGCTGAAAGCTATGCCACCAGAATTACAGACACCACCATGATCACCCATAGTGGACAGGATTCAGCTGAGTTTTAACACTAAAGCAGTTGAGGGAGAAGGTTCCAGGAGCCCACTCTTAAAAGAATCATCCATTGAAAACCTGATGGATAGCACAGCAACAGTGAAAGGTACAGTGCCAGAGAATGAGTCCCCCAGGTTGAAAGGCAAGCAAATGACAACTGAGTAAGAGCTGCCTCCAC
This sequence comes from Pedetes capensis, assembly GCA_007922755.1. Lineage (NCBI taxonomy): Eukaryota > Metazoa > Chordata > Mammalia > Rodentia > Pedetidae > Pedetes > Pedetes capensis. The sequence continues at coordinate 68,598 of VMDO01003616.1, forward strand.
AAAGTTGAGTCTACCTTAATGATGGGAATGGAATAAGAGCCCAGGGTCCTCCGTTTGCTGATATGGCATGACTCAGAATGAGAAGGAACAACTGTAAACATTCATTAGTAATTGGAGCATGGAATGTATGTAGTATGAATCTAGGAAAATTAGAAATCATGGGAGGGAAATAGAGCATACAAACATTGACATTCTAGGCATCAGTAAGATAAAATGGACTAATATGGGCTGGAAATGACAAGTTAAACAGAAATGGGGTTATGTTCCTCATCAAAAAAGACATCTCAAGATCAGTCCTGAAGTACAATGCTGTGGGTGATAGAATATCTATACACCTACAAGGAAGGCCAGTTAATATGACTATTAGTCAAATTTATGCACACTCCACTAAGGCCACAAATGAAGATAAGGAAGATTTTTACCAGCTTCTCCAATCTGATATAGATCCCACATATCATCAGGATGTACTGATAATTACTGGTGACTGGAAGGCAAAAGTTAGAAACAAAGGTTTAGTAGTTGGAAATTATGGCCTTGGTGACAAAAACAATGTTGGAGATAATATGATAGAATTTTGTCAGACCAATGGCCTTTGCATGGAAAATATATTTTTTCACCAATATAACAGTGACTATACACATGCAATTCACTATATGGAACATTGTTGTTGTTGTTAGGTGCCGTCGAGTCGGTATCCGACTCATAGCGACCCTCTGTACAACAGGGGAAACACTATTGTCAGTGCTTCTCTGCTGTTCATAGGGTTTTCAATGGTAGATTGACTTTTGGGAGGGGGTTGCCAGGTCCTTCTCCCAGCCTACAGCTTCTGGTGTTCTCAGGCGGTCTCCCATCCAGGTACTAACCAGGCCCGACCCTGCTTAGCTTCCAAGATCTGACAGGATCGGATGCCACAGGGCTATAGCTGCAGGCAGATGGAACATTAAGTAACCAAATTCACTACATTTGTGAAAAGAGATGATAAAAAGCTTAATATCAAGGGTAAAAATGGGACCAAGTGCTGATTGTGGATAAGACCATCAATTGCTCATATGCAGGGTCAAATGACACTGAAGAAAATTAGAACAAGTGGGCAAGAGCCAAAAAATGACCATGAGTACATACCACCCAAGTTCAGAAATTACCTCAAGAAAAGGTTTGAGGTGTTAGAAAATAATGACCAAAAAACAGACAAGTTGTGGCATGACATCAAAGACATCATTCATGAAGAAAGCAAAATTTTATTAAAAAGACAGGAAAAAAGAAAAGACCAAATTTCATGTCAAAAGAGACTCTGAAACTTACCCTTTAATGTCAAGCAGCTGAAGTAAAAGGAATATATGATGAAGTTAGACAGCAGATTTCTAAAGAGCAGCTTGAGAAAACAAAATCAAATATTATAATGACATGTCCAAAGAGCTGGAGACAGAAACTCAGAAAAGAAGAACATGCTCTGCTTTTTTAAGCTTAAGGAATTGAAGAAAAAAATATAAGCCTCAAGTGGGAATAGTGAAGGATTGTACAGAAAAATATTAAATGATGCAGGAAACACCAAAAGAAGGCGGAAGGAATACAGAGTCATTATACCAAAAAGAATTAATGGATGACCAACCATTTCAAGAGGCTGCATGCCATCAGGAACAAATGGTATTGAAGAATGAAGTAAAGCTGCCTTGAAGGAACTGGCAAAACACAAGGCTCCAAAAATTGATGGAATATCAATTGAGATCTTTCAACAAATAGCTGTAGTACTGAAGATGCTAACTTGTTTATGCCAAGAGATTTTGAATATAGCTACCTAACCGAATAACTGAAAAAGATCCTTATGTGTGCCTATTCCCAAGAAAGGGGACCCAATCAAATGTGGGAATTATCAAATGATATTGTTAATATTACACACAAGTAAAATTTTGCTAAAGATCATCTTTAGCAACTATAGCAGTATATAGACAGAGACTTTCCAGAAAATCAAGCCAGATCCAGAAAAGGGTGTGGAAACAGGAACATAATTGCTGATGTCAGGTGGATATTGGCCAAAAACAGACAATACCAAAAAGAAGTCTATCTATGCTGTAATAACTATGCAAAAGCATTTAACTGTGTGGCTCACAACAAAGCATGGATAACATTGCACAGAATATGAACTAGAGCACTTAATTGTACTCATGAGTAATCTGTATATGGACCAGGTGGCAGTTATTCAAATAGAACAAGGAAACACTTCCTAGTTTAAAGTCAAGAAAATGGAGTGGCAGGGTTATATCCTTTCAGCATAACTCTTCAATCTCTATGCTGAGCAAATAATCTGAGAACATGGACTTTATGAAGAATGTGGCATCATGATCGGAGGAACACTCATTAACAATCTATATTATTCAGATGACACAACTCTCCTTTCTGAAAGTGAAGAGAATTTGAAACATTTGCTGATGAACATCAAAGACCACAGCCTTCAGCATGGATTAGGCCTCAGCATCAATAAAACAAAAATTCTTACAACTTGGTCAGTATACGGGTTCATGATAAGCAGAGAAAATATTGAGGTTGTCTAAGAGTTTGCTTTAGTTGGTTCTAGAAGCAACATGCAAGGAAGTAGCAGTGAAGAAATCAAAGGGTGCACTTTATTGAAACAAATTGTTTCAAAAGACTTATTTAAAATTTTGAAAAGTAAAGATGTCACATTGAAGACAAAGGAGTGCCTGACTCATGCCATAATATTTTCAGTAGCATCAAAGGGTTATGAAAGCTGGACATTGAATAAAGTAGACAGGAAAAGAACTGATGATCTCAAATTATTGCGCTGGATGTAAATATTGAATATACCATGGATTGCCAAGAGAACCAATAGATCTGTGCTAGAAGAAGTGCAGACAGGTTGGTCCTTGGAAGCAAGGGTGGCTAAACTGCATCTTATATATTTTGTATATATAGTCAGGAGGGACCAATCCAATCCCTGGAAAAGGGGTTTGAGAGAGTGGCAGGTCGATGAAGAAAAGGAAGCCCCTTAACAAGATGGATTGACATTGTCTGCAATGATGGGTTTAAACATAAAAAAGATTGTGTACCTAGCACAGAATTGAGGATTCTTTTGTTCTATTGTATATAGGAGTCAGACCTAACTTAACAGCACCTAGCAGCAACAACAACCAAGATAATGAAGGCATGAGAATGCCACAGAACCTCCAACATGTCTAACACTTGCACATATTCATAGTAAGTTTGAGACAAATGGTACTGTGTGAGATATGCACAAGGAAAGATCCAGCAGGCCTCACATAGCAACAAGTCATGCTTCACTTGTTTTGGTAACCACTTTGAGTCCCTCTTGTAATTGCAAAAGTCAAATATGACTTGTGTCCATCTTTTGTTATTAGTTTACGTGGAGTATTACAATTTTAACACAGTTTGTTGCTTTCTTACATTTTCTGGCACTCTTTGTATCCCTATTAAATGGCACTCTTTTAGAAGTGTACTTCATTGTTACTTTTGCTAACTACTTAGTATGATTGATTGATTAATGTCTGGTTATCATTTTTATTATTAGTTGCCATGAGTCATTACTCATAGCCTCCCTATACACAAAGAACAAAACACTGTGTCATTCCTGGCACTATGTCAGTGCTTCTGTGCTATTCATAAGGTTTTCAATGGTTATTGTTTTGAAATTGTTTCAGAAGTGGGCTGCCAGATCCTTCTCTCATTTTTGTGGTGCTAGGGATCAAACTCAGGGCCTCAGAGAGCACAGAGCATAACTCTACCAACTAAGCTAAATCCCAGCCCGTCTGGTTCTCAGTAAATCTATAACCAATACAATAGCAGAGATTATTCTTTCCTTATATCATCATATCCAGGCACAGCCACATAGAGGGTTCTTTATATATATATATATATATTTGAGAAATGTGTGTAGACACATTACCTCATGGCATATCATGAAAGAATCACAATTTTGTTTGCATTTGAAATATGAACTATTTTAATTGCTATTGTTAATATGTTAATCTTTTTTAATTTATTTGATAACCACATTTCAAGTAGTTCTTGTGGTTATTAGTAAAAGGTCTTCAGATTACATGTTAATTTGTACATTCCTATAAAAGAATTTCATTTTCTAACACCATTCTTTTGAATATAAACACTTTAAAAACAATTGCTTTGCCCTTACCTATACAGAGAAATTTTCCCTTATAAAATCTTATAATGTATAATTAATACACTACAAAATAAAATAGATATACGATTCTATCTTGACCAATCTGAAGTGAACCATTAGGTTTCTCTCAGTGAAGTGCTTAAACTTACTAGACCCTGTGACTTCCTGAAGCTATTTCTCACTTAAAAGCATCATTAACCTAATAATTTTGCAATGATAATTATAATACAAGATGCACTGAACTGGTTTTATTTGCTTTGTTGTTGTTGTTGTTAGGTGCCATCGAGTCAGTATCCGACTCATAGCAACCCTCATAGGGTTTTCAATGGCTGACTATTTCAGGATTGCCTTGGGAGTGGATTGCCAGGTCCTTCTCCCATTTTTGCGGTGCTGGGAATTGAACTCGGGACCTCAGAGACTGCAGCACAGCGCTCTACCCACTGAGCCAAATCCCAGCCCCTTGCTTAGACTATTATTTTCATTTATCTGATTTTTAGTGTCATAGTAACATCAATAAAGAGTCTTCAGTAAACACATCAAAACCACTTTTTAAAGGATGGCAAAATTTTCATGATGGCACACATTGAGATACATCCATAATCTTAAAATCTGAAGCCCCAAATGCTCTACTATCTGAAAGTTTTTAAGCACTGCCACACTACCAGAAATGCAAAATTACACCCTTGATCTCATGTGTTATGTCACACTCAAAACACAGGCACTGTAGGAACCACATGCCATGACATATACCTGTCATCCCTATTTTCTTGGCATATCAGAAGGCTAAGGTGGATTGTACATTTAAGGCCAGAGGTAGCTTTGCATAATTTAGCAAGACCTTTTCTCAAAATAATTTTTAAAAAGGGCCCAGGAGTACAGCTCAGTGATGGTATACTTGCCTAGCATGTGGAAGACTTTGGGTTTAACATTTCAGTACTGAAAAAAAAAAGGCAGTACTGAAAAAAAATTGCTGCATAAATTTACCTGAATGCTATGTGGATAAAGGTATATGATATATAATTAATTTTGTGTTTTGGCCATGGGTTTCCTCCCTAAGATATCTCATTATGTATATGAAAATATTCCAAAATATTCCAAATTTTTTTTAAAAATTTAAAATAAAAAAACTTGTAGTCCCAAGCAGTTTGGATATCAACCTATCATAATATTAACAAGAGATAGTATTTTATACATCATTTTAACTTCCAAAACACAAAAAAATATTTCCTGTGTCTTACATTTCTTAACCTTATTCTTGTTGTGCAGTGATTTTAAAGTTCATTTAATGGAAGTGGCTCGAAAGTCCTGATTCAGTTACCTATGTCTGTCACTATGTCACAACTGTCAGTTTACCACACTGTGGGGGCTTGAGTGTTGCTATGAGGCTGAAATCTATGCCACCAGTATCTCAGATACCAGCAGGGTCATCCATGGTAAAGTGATTTCAGCTGAGCTTCCAGATTAAGACAGAGTAGGGAGTAGGCACTGGTGAACCACTCCCAAAACAACTAGCCATTGAAAATCCCATGAATATCACAGAAACACTGTCAGATATAGTGACAGAAAATGAGCTCCTGAGGTTGGAATGCACTCAAAAGACTACTGGGGAAGAGTTGCCTCCTCAAAGTAGAGTCTACCTTGACGACAGACATGGAGTAAAACTGCAGGGACCTCTGTTTGCTGATGTGGCACAACTTAAAATGAGGAGAAACAACTATAAACATTGATAAATAATTGGAACATGGAGTGTACATAGTATGAATCTAGGAAATTCAGAAATCCTTAAAAGAGAAATGGAGCACATAAACATTGACATTCTTGGCATCAGTGAGCTAAAATGGACGGGCATGGGCCATTTTGAGAATAGCAAACTAAAGAGAAATGGGGTTGCATTCTTCATCAAAAAAGACATCTCAAGATCTGTCCTGAAATACAATGTAGTCAGTGACAAAATAACATCTATACGTCTACAAGGAAGGCCAATTAATGTGATTATTATTCAAATTTATGCAACCACCACTAAACCCACAAATGAAGAAAGGGAAGATTTGTACCAGCTTCTGCAATCTTAAATAGACCAAACATGCAATCAGGACGTACTGATAATTAGTGGGGACTGGAATGCATGGGTGACCCTGCTGGTATCGGAGATACTGGTGGCATAGATGTCAGAAACAAAGAAGAAGGCTCAGTTTTTGGAAAACATGGCTTTGGGGAAAGAAATGATGCTGGAGATAACATGGTAGAATTTTGTCAGGCCAATGATGTTTTCATTGCAAATACATTTTTTCACCAACATAAATGGCAACTATACACATAGACTTCACCAGATGGAATATACAGTAACAAAATTGACTACATATGTAGAATGAGATGATGGAAAAGCTCTATATCAAAATTCAGAACAAGACCAGGCACTGACTATGAATCAGACCATCAACTTCTCATACGCAAGTTCAAACTGAAGCTGAAAAAAATTAGAAAAAGTGTATGAGAGCTAATGTATGACCTTGAGTATATCCCACCTGAGATCATAGCCTACCTCAAGAACAGATTAAATGAATTAGGCACAAATGATAGGAGACGAGATGATTTGTGGCATGACATAAAAGATAGCATTCAAGAAGAAAGCACAAGTGTATTAAAAAGACAGGAAAAAAAGAAAAGACCAAATTCCATCTCAAAAGAGACACTGGAAATTGCCCTTGAACGTCAAGCAGGTAAAGTAAAAGGAAGACATGATGAAGTTAAGGAACTAAACAGAAGATTTTAAAAGACATCTTGAGGAGACAAAAACAAATATTATAAGGAAATGCAAAGAGCTGGAGGAAAAAAGCAAAAGGAAAAAACACACTTTGTGTTTCTCAAGCTTAAGGAAATGAAGAAAAAATTCAAGGCTCAAGTGCCAATAGTGAAAAATTCTACAGGGAAAATATTAAATGATGCAGGAAACATCAAAAGAAGATGGGAAGAATACACAGAGTCATTATACAAGAAAAAATTGGTAGATGACCAACCATTTGAAGAGGTTGCATATGAAGAGGAACTAATGGTATTGACTGATGGAGTGGAAGCTCTCTTGAAAGAACTGCCAAAACACAAGACTCCAGGAATTGATGGGATACCAATAGAGATGTTTCAACAAACAGATGCAGTATTGGAGGTGTTAACATGTTTATGCCAACAGATTTGGAAAACAGCTACCTGGCCAACTAACTGGAAGAGATTCATATTTGTGCCTATTACCCCCCCTCAAAAAAAAAGGATCCAACTGAATGTAGAAACTATTAGACAATATCATTAATATCACACACAAACAAAATTTTACTAAATATCATTCAAAAGTGACTGAAGCATTATATAAATAGGGAATTGCCAGAATCAAGCCAGATACAAAAGAGGGTGGGGAACCAGGGACATCATTGCTGATGTCAGGTGGATATTAGCCAAAAGCAGAGAATATCAGAAATATGTCTGTCTATGCTTTATTGAATATGCAAAGCCATTTAACTGTGTGGATCATAACAAAGTAAGGATAACACCTGTAAAAATGGGAATACCAGAGCACCTAACTGTACTCATGTGGAACTTGTACATGAACCAGGAGTTGTTGTTTGAACAAAAACAGTTGTTTTGTTCTAACAAAACAAGGAAACACTGTCTGGTTTAAAGTTGAGAAATGTGTGAGTCAGAGCTGCATACTTTCACCCTATCTCTTTAATTTATATGCTGAGCAAAGAATCTGAGAAGCTGGACTTTATGAGGAAGAACACAGCATCAGGATTGGAGAAAGAGTCATTAACAACCTGCATTATGCAGATGACACAATTCTGCTTGCTGAAAGTGAAGAGGATTTAAAGCATTTACTGATGAAGATCAAAGATCATAGCCTTCAGTATGGATTGCAACTGAATATCAACAAAACAAAAATCCTTACAACTGGGTCAGTATACAACTTCACAATAAATGGAGAAAAGGTGGAAGTTGTCCATGATTTTGGTTGCCTGGCTCTATAATCAGCACCCATGGAAGCAGGAGTCAAGAAATCAAAGACACATTGCTTTGGGAAAAACTGTGACAAAAGATCTCTTTAGAGTATTGAAAAAGTAAAGATGTCACATTAAAGATGAAGGTGTGCCTGACTCGTGCCATGGTGTTTTCAGTTGCATCTTATGGTTGTGAAAGCTGGACAATGAACAAGGGAGACAGAAAAAGAATTGATGCTTTTGAATTATGATGCTTGAGACATCTATTGAATATACCATGGACTGCCAAAAGAACCAACAAATCTGTCCTAGAAGAAGTCCAACCAGAGTGCTCCTTGGAAGCAAGGATAGTTAGACTGCATCTTGCATATTTCAGACATGTAGTGAGGAGAGATCAATCCCTGGAGAAAGACATCATGTTTGGGAGAGTGGCAGGTCAGGGAAAAAAAGGAAAACCCTCCACCAGATGGATTGACACAGTGTGTGCAGTAATGGATTTAAATATAAATAAGACTGTGTGCCTGGCACAGGATTGGGGAGTGTTTCGATCTGCTTTACATAGGGTCACTATGCGTTGGACTGGACTTAATGGCACCTAACAATAACAACAACAACAACAACAACAGCAGCAGCAGCAGCAGCAACAACATCTCAGCGTATTCTTTCAGGAATTTCATCTTTCAAGACCTTTCTTCTATGGACCAACCATTTCTAGTTTAAGACTATCAAGGAGTAATAAATTAAAGTGTCCACTTACATAAGGGACCTTGCTGGTTTTAAGCAATATAAGGAACAATTATCTACCTCTTTCATCTTATACTATACAAAACAGAAATTAAGTAAATATGATAGGGTAAGATTACATTCTTGTGTGAAGCATCAAACTGTTAGAATAGTCCTTAAGAAACTCTATTCTGATACAAACTGATGAGTTCACTAATTTGTTCATTTATCCTTTCAACAAGTATGTAGTCAGCATCTACTAAGAAAAAATAAGATGTCAAGATAATTGAAATAGTAACTCAACAAATGCTCCTTCTCCTGAACATGTTATGCCAAAGTATTTTTTCATTGAAATGATGTGATTTTAATTTCCATCCTGTTTGAAAATATCATGGATATTGAGCTTGCAAAACATTAAAATATCCACTTAAGAGAATGGTCCCATTTTTAGCTTTTATAAACGTGACTGGGAAAAAAATCAATAATTTTAAATGACCTCCAGACATAGGCAAACCCAGTTTTCAATTTCAATACTTCTACTTAAAAGTAGAGCTGTCAGAAAAGTTACTTAACTTCTCTGAACTGCAATTTTTTTCTGCATAAGCAGAATAAAAATACCTTTATCTTAGGTTGTGGTAAAGATTAGATGAACTACATGTAAAATTCTAAATATACCAGTTCAGGAAATTTATTTGTCTCAATAACTAAATTTTTCTAACATCTGTTGCTGTATAATATCCCTAATTGCTGTATAATATACCCTAAATTTGGGGGTATAAAGTAGCATATATTCATTGATCCTCATGGTTCTGAGGGTCAGGAGTGTAGGGATGATACAGAAAAGAAGATGCATGTCTATCTGCTATGTCTGGTGCCTGAGCTGGGAAAATCAAAGCAGCTGGAATCATGCACAAGTGTCTTCCCTCACTGATCTGAAACCTGGGTTGTCAGCCCTTAAATCCTGGAACTATCAACTGGAACATCTGTCTGTGGCTTGGACTGCCCACAACCTAACAGCTGTGTCCCAACAGGGCACACCCAAAACAAATAATACCAAGGGAAAAGATTGCAGGAGAACCAGGTATAAGCTACATGATTCTTCATAAACAGCCTCAGAAGACACATTACCACTTTCTTCTGTGCAATCACAAGCTTATTGAGATTTCTCTGGGTAGGAAATGTAGCCAACACTGATTAGTAGGTAAAGTTTCAGAGAATTTTTGGAGGTCCTTTTATATTATCCACAGTTCCCATTCTCTGCCACTGTTTAAACTTGCTAATCCTTGGCTGAGACTGTATCTCACATTGTTTGGACATGTAATTAGGAGGGACCAATCCCTGCAGAAAGACATCATGTTTGGGAGATTGGCAGGTCAATGATAAAAAGGAAAATTCTCCACTAGATGAACTGACACAGTGTCTAGAACAATGGGCTTAAACATAAATAGGATTGTGTAGCTGGCACAGAATTGAAAATTGTTTCATTCTGCTGTATATAGGGTCACTATGAGTCGGACCCAACTTGATGGCAACCAACAACAACAAATCATTGGTGATGCTTGCCTATAGCACTGCTAGCAAGTATTCTACAACTGCATGCATTCACAGCTATCATAAGGAATTTTACCAGGCTGTCTTGGAAAATATGATTACCAATTCTGAGCTAGTTAGGAATGAATTCAAGCTGCTAAAGGGAGTTTTATATTCTTTAAATGGGTATGTCTTATTTTATTTTCAGCTTGCTTTTTTCTTTATAATTTGGGGCAGTAAAAATTTTATGTCATTCTCACATGACTAAGCATAGGGTCTTTCTTTGCATCCACCACATGTGCTTCTATAAATAACTTGTAATAAATAATTTGTTATTGTTAGGTGCCATCAAGTCAGGTCCAACTCATAGCTACCCTCATATGGTTTTCAATAGCTAATTGAGCACTCTGAATTTCATTATTGGTTTCTTTAATGTCCATCACGTTAAAATGCTAAAACACAGAATGTATTTCCAAATCTTAATTCAATCAGCACAATAAAATTATGCATTCCATGTGACATGTCATTTTTTATTTCTTAGGAAAAATATGAAGCTTTTATGTTATAAAATGCTTACTAAGTGTATGGCTAAGTACAATCCTTATTGGATATCTTAGATATAAAGTATCCTGTACCAGTCTCATCTTGTGACGAGTTTATTATAGTGAATTTGATGACTTTCTTCTGAATGGCACATCTGGTGTGATTGGCTAGTTCCATCTTGCTCTGCAGTGACTGGAAAGGCTTTAATGACAAGCGCATGGTGACAGTGTCATCAACTGGTGATAATCTAAGGCATCCAAGAGTATTCTATTTAGACTTCAGATGTAAAGCTGCTACTACATGACATAAAGTGGTAGCTATATACTCTTTCCATCTCATAATTTTCCTGGAGCTCAGATTCTTCATTTTCACTTTGTGCCATTCGGGTTTTGTTTCAATTCTACTGGAAACAGTGGTAAATAGGTAACTTCATTTTAAGGACTAAAACTTTCTAACACAAGTCATGTAAGAAGCATGAGACGGATGAAATTTTCTAACCTAACATGACTAATCGTGGCATTTCTTTGATCATTTCCTTCTAGGAGCAATGGCTCTTCTTATAGAGATTAATTAGAATGTCTTATTAATATGCTGAAATGCCCAGCAGCTAATCACTTTGATGTAGAACTTTGCTGTTGAAGGAGAGTGGTGTAGGCAGTAGAAAGTGGTGAAGGGCGCCTAGTCTGCAATGCTTTACTAAAGATATTAAAACCACAAAATATGTTCCCTTAAATTATTCATTTATTCTGACTCAACCTGTTATTGGAAATGGCATCTGGTCTAATGCTTTATTCCCTGTTTTCCCAGACAGAGGACACAGGAATTGCTCCAGTTCAAATTGTTTCTTCCCAAAAATTCTGGGTTTGAATATTTGAAAAATCAGGGTAAAAGCTTATATTTCAGTTAAGAATATAAACATCTTTTTTCCCTAAATGCTAACATCCTACAAAGGACATTTCTAAATATGTTTTAAGATTTCTTCTTGGACTCTGACTGTAGCTATTTGGTTCGTTCCACTGCACTATGTGGTCGTGAAGCTAAGCATCAGCAATATTCAGGAAGTGCCATTGGGCTAGTCCTGGACGGTTGTGTGTGTTTCGTGCTGGGTAGATTGCTTCAACAGGGACCATGATAGAATCCTTACCCTTCAGCGCAGTCACGTGGGAGAGAGTATAAGGATACCAAGAGCTATCTGTTGTTGTGTTGTTGTCATTAGGTGTCCTTGAGTCGGTGTCCAACTCATGGCAACCCTATGTACAACAAGCGAAAACAGTATTATCAGTACTTCTCTGCTATTCATAGGGTTTTCAATAGCTGATTGTTTGGGGGAGTGGATTACCAGGTCCTACTCCCAAACCTATAGCACCTAATGTTCCCAGGTGTTTTCCCATCCCAGTACTAACCAGCCAGACCCTGCTTACCTTCTGAGATCTGACTGGATGGGACATTCCAGTGGTCTGCCTGCAGGAAAGAGCTATCTAGTTGCATATAAATCTAAGGTTGCAGGCAGAGCAGACTTCTGTAACCACCAGCTGGTACCCTATGTACTTATAGTCTCTCCCCATTGCTTGCACTACTGCTTGACCTCCACCTCCTGTCAGATCAGCATCACAATTCCTCCAACCTTGCCCCTTCTCTGTAGAAGAATTGTCTTCCAGGAAACTTGTCCTACTTGCTGAAAAGGTTGGGGACTGCTGAGATAGAGGAGGATTTTTTTTTTTTTGTATATATCTCAAGTAAATTTTAAGCTTAAGAGGAAGAGACAATATTAGATCTAAAATTTAGGAAGATTATTCTAGAAGCATTAAACAGTATGTAATGTTGGGAATTTGGGATTTGGAAGCAAATAAATGGTTCCTAGATTAAATTCGCAGTGGAATAACAAATTATAATCATGTGTTTGGAAATAAAATTTTTGAATTAAAACTTGTTCAAGCCATTGGTAGCTCTTGGAACTGACTTTTAGAAAGTGACTTTGTAATATAAAGCATAAAGGGAACTAGAGTTTGTCAGAAATGAGTAGATTGGAAAGAAAATAGAAACTGAACTGTGTAGACTTCCAATTTCTAGTTTTGTATTTTACTAATTAATTACATGATCTCAAGGAAAGACATTTTGAGGGCTTCAGTTCTTTCCTACCCAAAGTATTATGAAACAAATAAGTAATTTAACTAGTAGTTTCAGAATAAGTACTTTGAGAGAAGGTCTGAAAGATGTTGAGGATACACAAATTACAAAGCAACGTCTTAGTCCTTAGGGATTAAAGGAAAGAGTGGGTAAGAGAAGAGTTCTAGAGAGGAAATGATACATGCATCCAGAGGCAGAACCACAGTAAACAAGGATGCTAGTGTATGGTCATTGTTAAGAATTGCCTTTACACTCATGGCAATGGGTACCGTTGAAGAATTTTTAAACAGCCATCCATTTTAAAAGATGAACAGCTTAAAAAGAGGCCAAAGAGGATTTGGAGAGATTTAAGAGGCTATGGCAACAGTTCCAACTGAGCTTAATTATAAGCTTGAATAGAACCAAGTAAAGAATATTCAATCTCTGTGGACAAAGACTTGTCTTTAAAATTCATCTCTTAAATCACTGCAGCCTTATCCATTGTCACAGATAGTTGGGCCTTAGTCACAGTGAATAATGTTCCATGCTACTTTTACTATAATAATTATAGTAAGAATTATATGGAGAGGGGACAGGAAAGAGTAATGGGGGGAGTGAGCATGAACAATGTACAATGATACCCATGTGTGTAAATATCATAATGAAACCCACTAGTTTGTACATTAGCTAAAAAATTTATTAATTAAAAAGCCTACAGAGCCAGGCGGGGTGGTGCACACCTGTAACCCCAGATACTCAGGAGGGAGAAGCAGGAGGATTGGAAGTTCAAGACCAGAGGCAATCTGCATAATTTAGTGAGACCCTGTCTCAAAAGTGAAAAATAATAATGCATGGGGGTTGCAGCTTAGTGGTACAGCACTTGCAAAGCGTGTAAGCACAAGGCCCTGGGTTCCACTACCAGTACCACAAAACACACACACACACACACACACACACACACACACACTACAACTTCAATTTATTGAGTAAAAACTGAGACTTACCTAAGTATTCTCAATTTACTTCTTACACCAACACAGTGAAGTGAATTTTCTTAGCTAAAGACAATTGACACTCAGAAGTTTAGAAATTTGATCAGTATCACATAAATTGAACATTGCCTTCTATATCCCTCTGAACTTTAGGCCCAAGTTTCAACAATAGTGCTAATACTAGAAGTAACTTTGTTCTTCTCTTACTCAGTGACATCATTCCCTGCTTCATTTTAACCTACTCACAGAGCAGAAGTCAACTTTCAGAGTTTAAAATTTACTTTATACCTTATTGATGGCCTTTTACATTGTTTACTACCTCAGGAAGTTTAGACAGATCCTTTAATTTATTGGCAACATATTAGAATAATAGATTATTATCAGTTTCCAGGCATGAGATGTTTCCCTAAAGCCAAATCCCATCCCAAGTATTGGATCCTTCTGGACTTAATAGGAATGTATGACTGAGTTTGGTACACTCCTGTCTTCATTTCCTTCCTCACGCTGATTTTTTGGATGACAGACCCAATCTACTTTTGAACCCATGGAAGTCTACATATTTACAACGAATTCCATACTGTACCTTGACTGTTAATCTTACAATATGAAGCATCAAGATATGTAGTTTAAAAGAATAGAAGATAAATTAAATTAATTGAACTATAATGCCTTTGTGTTTTTGACCATTTTTTATTGAAGTCTGGCCAGCCTCAAAATGGTCACAAATGGCAAATGCGCCATTTACTTTAAAAATATTGCCTAGGTAAGCAATGTACAGGAGCACCCTAACCTTACTTCAAAGAATCTTATAGCTGCAAGGTTACTTAAAAAAATAAAGACAAAGCCAATATTATTATAATATTTTAACATCTATTTATATATCTTAATTCTTACTAAACTTTAACAGTTAATAATCAAAATGTATTTGGATTGGACTTTTGAAACTAGTTTGAGAGTTCATTTTTAAATCTGAAACAGATGATCTTAACAGAAATTACTGAAAAAAATTAGAGATGGTTTCTTCTGACATTTTTGCAACAATTTTCCACCATACATATAATTTGGGGATCAGTCAAATTATAAATATAACTATTCTCTTAGTTTTTTGGGCTAGAGTTCATGCTGGTTGACACAAGGCAGGGTTCTCTCATCTCACTGGTATTCAAAATTCCCATATAGTTCTCTACAAGTACCTATATATGTATTATAGTTTTTAGAGTTCCAACAATAAAAAGCATGCATGCACACATGTGCACCCATACACACACACCCTTAATCACATCAATGTTGGGCAAAGAAATTTATTAGTAAAAGAAAAATGTTACACAGAAATATTTAAAGAATATTTAAGGAATGTTACATAAGAATATTTAATATTCTTTTTAAAGTACAGTTACTTCAGAGATTTGGAAGGCAGACACCTCCACAAAGTGTACTGCATGGGCAGCAGTATAGGTGACATAGGTAAACAATTATGTTTCATGAAATTTGTATCATCATGCAAATAATTTAGTCTTAGTGTAAGGAGTAAAATTTACAGCAATATTTCCCTAAGAATTGGTGTTTATAAATTTATGTAAACAATCATTGAATTCTAGAAGGCACGCATAAGTAAGCATAATCTACCTTTGATAGATTTTAAATAACTTGTATTTAATTTGTATTTTACATCCATAAAGTGAGCTACATTGTATACTAAGATTTTCCAAAAGAATTCAGCTTTAGTTTGAGACAAAAATATAACACATCACATTCTATATTGCTTACTATATGCCAGGCACTGAAAGCTTTACACATATTAACTTATTTAACAGAATGAGGAACATAATCTGTTTCAACATCAGCTAAATACTTTTAACAACTGAGCAGCTGATATGGAAATAACTGGCTACAGATGGAACTACTGAGTTTACTCACAGAAGTAAATGTTCACTAGCTACTGGTGTGGTGAAAACATACCTGCAATACCATGCCTTGACAGAGGAATAAAATACACTTGCTTTTCAAAATATGTTAAATGTGAGGACACTTTTAAGTGTCATTGGGGTATTCACTAGCATAATTTTTTTTGAGAATCTGATCAAGATACACATCCTGGTATTTATAAACTCTCTTCTTGTTATACCACCATAATCTCACCAGAAGAAGGATAAATGAATCTATTGCTTGTGGTTAAATCAGTTAAGATACATCCGTCTACCTTCCTCATATTAGAAATTTAAACAAAAAAACCTAACCTGATGCAAACGAACAGATAAAAAATGTGTATGTACATTTGTATGTTATAAATAATGATAAAGGGTTTTGAAATTTAGATCAAAGGAGAATATAATACAGTTATAGGCATGCTGTTCTCATATCAAGAAATATGATGATTATTTATAAGTGGCACAATTTGTTAAAATCAGTTATAAAGATAAATCAAATAAAAATGAAATATTCATGCTAAGAAAATATGATTATCTTCCCATAAACATTTCACACATAGTCCATTTTTAATCCTAAAAAGGATATAAGTTTTATCAACATATAAAGTACTGATACCTCCAATCACGTCACAAGCATGTCACAAGCTAATTCTAACAAATGATTTGTGATGTTGAAGGTAAGGCTGCCTCAATTGTGTACATGTTCCCTATTATTCTGCTCAACTTCAATTGAAATGATCTTTCATTTTTACTCATAAATCTATGGCTATTTCTGTAATATTTTTAAGCTGAAAGGTCAAATTATGAAGACATTTATAAAAATATTTTCATTGTTAGTTGGATTAGCTTAGAATATATTTGAGATAAAATAGCTCATCACATCAAAACATACTATAATAGATGTTAAGATATTTATGTGCAGCCCTTTAGAATAGTATTATAAATAGGTCACTGGTTTGTACGCACTCTGTGCTTAGTCCCTGGCATCACAGACCATCTTTAGTTGCTGAAAAAGAGTTAGCTATGGCACAGGCATTAGACAATCAATTCTCCTTGATAGCGACCATTATTGATTTCATGTCTTAAATTACACCATCCACAAATATGTTTGCTAATGAGGTTTTTAAAATGACCCAACGATGGACTGGCAAAACTCTTTTACCAAGTGATCAAGAGACAATCCAACATAGTGGCTAAGAAGATGTATACTACAGTAAAATTGGCAAGGCTTCAATTTGTGCTTATTGCATATTTAAATTACATAATCTCTCTATTCCTCTATCTCTCTATCTGTAAAGTTGGCATAATCTAACTACCTACCTCTATGAGATATTATGATATCATAGGTTTAATGATTCAGGAATTTTTAAATACTAACACCATATAAATTATTAATGGAATTACTTTTAAAATAATTCAGCTTGAATGGTGGTAGCTAATTCATGCTATTAGGAAAAAAAAATGTTCAGGTGAAATAAGACCAGACTTGGAAGGAATATTGAAAGCAAGTTTCAAGTTGATTAACAAACTGTTACTAGTCAAAGGCATTGAATTAACTATGGGCATAATGTTGCCCAGCATAAAATAAATAGCTTTAAGAAGTATAGTCTGCCTTTCAGTGCTCAAATATGATCTTTAATATATCCACAGTGATTTGTTTTCTCATGACAGAAATTTATAGTGAAAATACTTCACTCATTGAGATGTCAATAGCCTTTCAGTCTTCAAAGTAGACAAAAATGAATAATAGCAAAAGGATATTGAGTGAGTACAATAATGCAAATAGGATTAGACTGTATATGCAGTTTTATAGAAATCAGATTATTTATCATTTAAGTTTTATTAATAATTTTGAAGTAACTACTAATCAGGAGACAAAGATAAAAGAGAGAGAGTTCCAAGACCACCAATATGATTTTCTAGGGCTCTGTCTTACATCAGGATGCACACTGGCACAAATTAAAATATGAAACATCTAGAACATATATGGATTCACATCATCATGAAAGAAGTTACTTATATCAAATATAATCATTCTGTATTCAGCTAATCATGCCTCATAAAAGCATGGATTCCATGTATTTGGTATTGGTGATTCTGGAAAATTAGACATGATTTACCAAAAGCATTCCCAGAATAAGAACTTTCCCACCAGCTAACATCATTAGTATACTTACCAGGATATCTGTTAATATTATGTTTACAAGAAAACTTCACTGGGTCATTTTTTCCCAAGGATCACATTCCATTGAAGGGAGAGGATATATTTCATGCCTGCTTAATTATTTACTGCTTAGTTTAATAGTAGGATTAAAAACAAAACTCAGTAAACAGCCCATTAAACAAATGAATATCCCAAGATGATCCATATATGGAAATATCAGGCCAAAGAGGCTGTAGCTAATTTTGACCATCTGAATGGAACAGTGAGGACCAACACAGACACCAGAGATCTATATATAGCTGGAGAAAAGTGGGTAACCAGGAAACAAAGTTATACCAAAAATGGAAAATGAAACAAGGAAGCGTATCCAGTTAAACAGTAAATCAGGAAAACTGTAAGGTCACATGCGTGAGAAAGACCAAAGGATCTAAAGCAGTAAGAGTATAGATGAAGGAAATGTTCAGAAATAACTCCAGTCATCTGAACAGCAATGGCACTCAACAGTAACTCTACATTGTGCAAGAGCAGTAACCAGGAGCAAGCAAAGGAAAGCAGATACACAATTACTCCAGCCTAGAAAGAAAGGTTGTATCTTTAAATCAAGATTTTTGTACCCACATATGATACAATTAACAACAAAGAAGTGAGACTGTGGAGCATAAAAGCAGAATTCTCACTGCTGCCTCTTGTTACTTGCTCCCTTCTCCCTATTTTGTTGTTGTTATTGTTACATGCCATCAAGTTGGTGTCCAACTCAGCAACCCTACATACAACAGATGAAACACTATTGTCAGTGCTTCCTTGCTATTCATAGGATTTTCAAAGGCTGATTTTTTTTGGGGGTGGAGCAGGGAGTGGGTTGCCAGGTCCTTCTCCCAAGCCTACAGCAACTGGTTCTCCTAGGCAGTCTCCCATCCAAGTACTAACCAGACCCCACCCTGTTTAGCTTCCAAGATCTGATCAGATTGGATGCCACAGTGGTACATTTTAGGCTTCCCTATTTTGTGTCTATCTTTTATTGTATACTTTCTTTCTTGGCAAGATTTTTAATATTATTCATAGCATTTTGTCTATAATTTGACCTTGATAACAGATCCAACCTTTCTGTTCTTTACTTTCTGTACTCTCCATAGGTAGAGCTTCATATTCACCAAAGGGTTCATTCCAATCTACACTAGGTGTCCACCCCATTCTATTTGATGCCAATGATTGAACTCAAATTATTGATATCACTGATGGCCTCTCCTACCTAAGAGATGGGACTTTTACAATTATCCTTGAGGAAAAATCAGGCAGGGTAGGTCAAAGTCAGGGTTGGTTTTGACATATCTCATTATAATTATAGCCATATAATATTAAGTTAGTGGATCCAGATAATATATCTCTACTGAAGATCATCTGAATTCTAGGTTCTTGGGCTACTGTTTTTACATACATTTTTTCAGGAATCCATTTTTCTTTTACATTTGTTTTAAGAAAAGAATTTTATGATTTCTTCTGGTTTATTAGATGCAATCTCTAAGACTTCTGCAATTCTGTGTGAATTTTGATATTGTGAGGAGCCAAGACATGACGCTAATTGAATAGATTCCTCAGAGACCCACAAGCTGTCAACTGTATAAAGATTTCTTTTTGTAATGCAATGTTCCAGTTCATTGCACACAACATCAAACCCCTAAGATCAGAGAGAATGCAAAATGAATTTTAACTGTTACTTGAGAAAAATACATTTGACCCTTCAAAGTAATCTGAAAGAAAAAGCAATTATTTAAAAGATTTTCTATGCTCATCCCAAAACAGTAGAGAACTATGGTTAACTGGAATTTAAAATAATGGCCTAGGCATTTATTTTTGACTCCTTGGAACATATTTATTTTTCTTGCTACTATTATTATATGGTGGAAACATACAAATATATAACGTCCCTTTTTTGCAACTGCAAAAAAAAAAAATTGGCAGTGTCAGCCCTGGGGACAACCTGGGTAAAAGTCATGAACACTGAAGACATTTGCATATATTTGACTGTTAGTGAAGTAGACCAATTACACAGATCCCAAAAGGCAATTTAGTGATAGAATATTACTTCAAATAGCTTTTTAGTCTGTTTGATTGATTATGTATGATCCAGTCATAGCAGCTTGAATTTTAGTGTAGATTGAAAAGGAAAAGAAAGGACAATTATACAGAGGACCAGATATGCAATTATTGATCTCATATTAATGAAGATTAATTTTTCAACTACAAAATGTATTTATTTGTATTTACAGATGTTAATTTTAATCTTATGGGCTATAAAACCTTATGCCAAATTTTGGGGAAAGAATCAATAAATACCATCATGATGATCTCAAACTTAAAGGAATTTGTACCCAGAATGGCTTAACTTCAACAATAGCTGCACAAAGGAAAGATTTAATCCCTTTGGTTAGAATTAAACTATGGACTTAGAAGAAAAGTTACTTGACTACTTGAGTATTTTATGTCATTTCCAGCTACATATTTCGGTGCTGAAGTAGACTTTGAGAACCCAGATTCTATTTTCATATCTCACTTGCCAAAGAAATTGTGATGACCTTTCTCTTTATCTTGAAGGACTCAATTTCAATATTATTCCAGCTTTTACTTGAGTCAACTTTTCCTATGCTTTGTATTAAAAGAGTTAGTGAACTCAACCATAATCACCATAATATTAGTAATTATACTTACCATTAACTTGTATTAAATACCACACACTTTGCTGTATATGTTCATTTTGTTCTCACACCAAATATAGGAAGCAGATACTAGTATCAAGCTGAGGCACAGAAAAATAATTTTCTGGAGCTTTAAATGTCAGAGAAAATTTTTGTGCCTCTGCAACTTGGCTAAGAGGACATACTCTTAGCCACTATACCAAACTCTCAGCCACTATACCAAACTCCCTTTCATATCAGCACCACAGGGAAAAGGAGCATAATGTTATTTTAATAGGCACAATAAAGGAAAATTTGGTAACTTATCTTTAAAGGAATATTTTGATTTAGTCTATATACTGTGGACTGTAAGAGGAAGAATATTAAGCTCATACTGATATCTTCTGCCTTCTTGGGGATTTGTGTCTTGAACTCTCTGTTCTTATTCCTTTGATTTTCTTGTTGAGAAATTTCTAGTAGCATTCTCAAGAGGTCACTATACCTTGCCCTTTATTTATTCAATATTTTATCAATGTCATGAATAGAGATATGGATTATAAATATGTGGTGGATTAACACTAGACTCAGAATGCCTATCAAGACAAATTAAATAAAAGCATGTATAAAGTTCTATCTTCAGAATTTCAAAATGTATTATCTAAGATACTAAACTTGAAACATTTGCCAGTATAGTATGTTTTGGTTCACTTTTTGTATCTTTTTTATGCAATAACATTTTTACATTTTCCTCAAATCATCTAGCAGTATAATAGTGCTCATTACCTAAAATTTATTCAATAGTAAATCTAGATGAATGGATTAAGGAATAAACAAATATAGACAGAAAACTTAAAATTGTTTCATTTTGCAAAGATCAGAAGGTATGAGTTCACTATAACACAAATTGTGGGCTGGGTTTAGCTCAGTTGGTAGAATGCCATGCTGCACTCTGAGGACCCTTTTTCTATCCTCAGCACCACAAAAACGGGAAAAGGATGTGGCAATGCACTCCTGAAGTAATCCCCAAACAATCAGCCATTGGAAACACTATAAGGGTCACTGTGAGTCTGACTTGACTCAACAGCACCTACCAACAACATAACCTAAGTTTCTTCCAGTAATATACAAATACTGTAAAACTGTAAGATTGATAAAAGATATTACTCAATATGAGGGATTTAAAAAATCAACATATTACCAGAACACAAGCAGAATATTATGATTGTTTTGAAGTCCTCATTTCAGGAGGCTAATGTACTATCAGTAATGTAATCTATAGTATGATGAATGCTTTGAAATTCATGAAAAATATGGGAAACTAGGCCTGTCTACATTTAATTCAAAGAAAACAAGATTTAAAAACACTTGCATATTTAAAGACTGCCCAAAGAGAGATTAGAAATTGTGTGTTTTTCCAAAGATCTATAATTTCAGAAAAGCTATTTCTTAAAGAATATTAGTAATAATTATATTTGTGACCTTATAAGGTTATGTCCTCTGTGGTTGCTGGGATTTAAGTGACTATCTTTCATAAATGTCAATGAAGAGATCTCTGGTTTCTATTGAATGACCTCCCAGAGCCTCCCAATTCCATATTCAAAAAATTGTGTGATCTCATGTCTGGATAATTACATAAAATCCTAATGAATTCATTTATAGCCTCTGGCCAATTTTAGTACTTAAACCCTGTGAGATGAATGCATAATGAATAGTTGGGATAGATATAATATGTAAGAGAATATTGTTTAAAACTTCTAGAAGAGAGGAGCATAAAGGCTCTAAATACAAAGAAATGATAAGGAGATGAATTGCCCATTATGCTGATCTAATCAGTGCATGTTATATCAATATCTTGAAATATCACACTCTACTTTATTAATATGTATAGTATATAAATTATTAAAAACTAAAAGGTTGGATGGGACACTTTTACATAGGGGAAATCATGGGTACAAATGGTGTCATGTGCATCCACAAAAAAAATGTTAGGCTAAAGAAATGAGACCTAGAAGACTAGATAGAAGTCATTTCTTAGGTCAAAAAACACAAAATTTTTGTAACACAGGAAGAGGTTCAAGAGCTTTATTGTGCAACATGGTAACTGTCATTAATAAAAATGTATGATATACTTGAGTATTGCTAAAAGAATAAATTTTAAGTGTTCTCACCACAAATAAATATGTGAAGACATTGCTAATTTAACCATTTCAAAATGTATACCTATTTCAAATAATAACCTTATATACTATAAACATATTTTGTCAATTAAAATATTTAAAATTACTTCTCAGATTTCCTCAACTGGAATCTATTTGAGGAAGATATATACAAGGATTGCCAATTGGAGATGAACTCTGAAAAATTTAAATATATATGAAGTTGACATAAAGGCAAGTTAATTCATTTGAGAATTATTTGTTTATAAAATGGTAAAAGAAAGTTAAAATAATAAAAACTTATTTGCTAACTGGATTGTTGTTATTGTTAGGTGCTATAGAGTTGGATCCAACTCATAGTGAACTACATAGGGTTTTCAATGGCTGATTGTTTGGGGGATTGTTTCAGAAGTGGGCTCCCATTTTTGAGGTGCTAGGGATCTAACCCAGGGCCTCAGAGAGCACAGAGTGGCACTCTACCAACAGAGCTATACTTGAGCCCTACTATCTGGATAAGTAGACTTAATTGGAAGGAGCACTGGAAGTACAAAATAAAGCAATAGCTACCATTTCTTCCCTAAGTATTTAAATAGAACACTGGCACGTTTTGCAGACAGGCATAGTATACATGTGGGTAAGAAGGATACTGTCTAACATAGGAAAATGTCAAAATTCAAGAGAGATAATAAAACTATAATGTCAACTATAAGGTCTGATTTTTATAGCTTCATACTATAGTTGACTCGCTGTGGCATCCAATCCCATTAGATCTCAGAAGCTAAGCAGGGCCGGGCCTTGTTAGTAAATGGATGGGAGACCACCTGGGAACACCAGGGGCTATATGCTTGGGAGACAGACCCAGCAACCCCCTCCCAAAAATCAATCTGCCATTGAAAACCCTATGAACAGCAGAGAAGCACTGACTATAGTGTTTCATCTGTCATATGCAGGCTCGCTATGAGTTGGATACGAACTCAATGGCACCTAACAACAACAACATAGTTGACTAATTTTAGACTATATTTTAAAGGCCAAATAAGGGCCAATTTATCACATCAAGCTAAGATGGTCAGAAAACTAGGAAGCATATTTTTATTTTGAAATTGTATGCAAAGTAGTTATGATACAGAATGTTGTTGTTTTTGGGTGCCATCAAGTCATGTCCGACTCATAGCAACCTTTATAGGGTTTTCAATGGCTGATTGTTTCGGGATTGACTCAGCAGTGGGTTGCCACGTCCTTCTCCCATTTCTGTGGTGCTGGGAATCGAATTCAGGACCTCAGAGACTGCAGAGCAGCGCTCTACCAACTGAGCTAAATCCCAGCCCCCAAGATACAACATGGCATTGACTAAATATTCAGTAAAGTCTTAGTCATCTTTACATTATAGTAGTAAAGGGAGTATGTAAGCAAACTTTAGATATGAATAGTGAGAATGGATAAAAGACTAAAACAGGCCCTATTCATAGACACACAAAAAAATGATTAATTGAAAGTTGAAATTTTAGAGAGAAAAAGGTTAAAAACAATAAAACAAGCATACAAAACCCAAATAACTAGACAGAAAAATCCACATAATGCTGCTGCTAACAAGTGGTAACATGGGTATCTCTCTCTTACTCAGTATCTACAGTGTTAGGATTCCTGTGTTCCAGGACATTAAGTTAAAGACACATAGGGCCTGGCAGACAGGCCAAAAGGACCAGAAAATCAAAGTTAGCCTGCAGCTATACCACTGTGGCATCTGATCCCATCAGATCTCAGAAGCTAAGTAGGGTCAGACCTTGTTAGTACCTGGATGGGAGAACACCTGGAAACGCCAGATGCTGTAGGCTTGGGAGAAGGACCCAAAAACCCACTCTCAAAAAACAATCAGACACTGAAAACCCTATGAAGTTCAGAGAAGCACTGACAATTGTGTTTCCTCTGTTGTACATAGGGTCGCTATGAATCAGACACCAACTTGATGACACCTAACAACAACTCTATACATATGGACTTCACCAGATGGAACATACAGGAATCAAATTGACTACATATGTGGAAAGAGATTATGGAAAAGGGCTGTACAAAATGTCAAAACAAGACCAGGTGCTGACTGTGGATCAGACCATCAACTTCTCATATGCAAGTTCAAACTGAAGCTGAAGAAAATTAGATAAGTATATGAGAGCCATGGTATAACCTTGAGTATATCCCACCTGAGTTGACAGACCACCTCAAAAACAGATTTAATGCATTAGACACAAATGATAGGAGACCAAAGAGCTGTGGCATGACATAAAAGATATCATTCAAGAAGGAAGCAAAAAGTTCTTTAAAAAACAAGAAAAAAAAAGAAAAGACCAAGTTACATGTCAAAAGAGACAGTAGAACTTGCCCTTGAATGTTGAGCAGCTAAAGTAAAAGAAAGACATGGCGAAGTTAAGGAACTAAACAGAAAATTTCAGAAGGCAGCTCCAGAAGACAAAAACAAATATTATAATGACATGTGCAAGGAGCTGGAGGCAGAAAACCAAAAGGGAAGAACACACTACGTGTTTCTCAAGCTTAAGGAAGTGAAGAAAAAGTTGAACCCTCGAGTGGCAGTAGTGAAAGATTCTACTGGGAAAATATTAAATGATGCAGGAAACATCAAAAGAAGATGGGAAGAATACACAGAGTCATTATAGAAGAAAGATTTAGTAGATGACCAACCATTCCAAGAGGTTGCATATGAACAGGAACCAATGGTGTTGAAGGATGAAGTGGAAGCTGCCTTGAAAGAACTGGTGAAACACAAGGCTCCAGGAATTGATGGGATACCAATAGAGATGTTTCAACAAACAGATGCAGCACTGGAGGTGCTAACATATTTGTGCCAACAGGTTTGGAAAACAGCTACTTGGCCAACTGACTGGAAGAGTTCCATATTTGTGCCTCTTCCCAAACAAGGGGATCCAACTGAATGTGGAAACTATCGGACAATATCACTAATATCACACACCAGCAAAATTCTACTAAAGATCATTCAGAAGTGACTGCAGCAGTATATAGACAGGGAATTACTGGAAAATCAAGCCAGATTCAGAAGAGGGCGGGGAACCAGGGACATCATTGCTAATGTCAGGTAAATATTAGCTGAAAGCAGAGAATATCAGAAAGATGTCTATCTATGTTTTATTGACTATGCAAAGGCATTTGATTGTGCGGATCATAACAAATTATGGATAACACTTTAGAAAATGGGAATACGAGAACACCTAATTGCACTCATGAGAAACCTATACATGAACCAGGAGGCAGTTGTTCAAATAGAACAAGGAAACACTGAATGGTTTAAAGTTGAGAAAGGTGTGCATCAGGGCTGTATACTTTCACCCTATCTCTTCAATTTATATGCTGAGCAAATAATCCAAGAAGTTGGAATTTATGAGGAAGAATGTGGCATCAAGATTGGAGGAAGACTCATTAACAACCTGCGTTATGCAGATGACACAACTCTGCTTGCTGAGAGTGAAGAGGATTTACTGATGAAGATCAAAGATCATAGCCTTCAATGTGGGTTACTACTAGACATCAACAAAACAAAAATCCTTACAACTGGGTCAGCACGCAACTTCACAATAAATGGAGAAAAGATTGAGTTGGTACAAGATTTTGCTTTGCTTGGCTCTATAATCAACACCTGTGGAAGCAGCAGTCAAGAAATCAAAAGACGCATTGCTCTAGGAAAAGCTGTGGCAAAAGATCTCTTTAGAGTATTGAAAAGCAAAGATGTCACATTAAACACGAAAGTGCGTCTGACTCATGCCATGGTATTTTCAGTCACATCATATGGTTGTGAAAGCTGGACATTGAAGAAGGGGGACAGAAAAAGAATTGATGCTTTTGAATTGTGGTGCTGGAGACATATATTGAATATACCATAGACTGCCAAAAGAACCAACAAATCTGTCCTAGAAGAAGTGCAACCAGAGTGCTCCTTAGAAGCAAGAATGTCCAGACTGTGTCTTGCATATTTCAGACATGTAGTCAGGAGAGATCAATCCCTGGAGAAGGACATCATGTTTGGGAGAGTGGCAGGTCAACGCAAAAGAGGAAAACCCTCCACCAGATGGATTGACTCTGTGTCTGCAACAATGGGCTTAAACATAAATAAGATCGTTTGCCTGACACAGAATTGGCAAGTGTTTCGATCTGCTGTACATAGGGTCACTATGAGTCGGACTCGACTCAACAGCACCTAACAACAACAACAACAATAACAACAACAAAACCAAAGTTGGAAAAGTCAGCCAACTACTAGATGTATTTGAATGTGTCTAGGAGTGAGTCATGTTGGGTTCATTCAGAAGCTCAGACAAGAATTTTACAAAATGATTTTAATAAGAACAAATTAAGTGTCGTCAGACAACAAAGCAAGATGGTTCAGAGGTCAGTAAAAAAATAAGAACATGGGACCAGACATTAGGAAGAAGCAAAATGCAATACCATAGAGACAAAAGGTAAGGATTTCTAGCAGTAGAGAATGGTTAGGCATACCAAGCACATAACATAAATCATTTCATTTCTACCTGCCTATTTTTTTTCTATTCTATTAAGTAATGCTGTCCTCCTCCCAAGGACATGCTGTAGAAGTTAAAGGCATTCAAAATCCTTATGAAGTGTAATGAAATATATTTAAATCGACTTTGAGGAGGTAGACCTTTATATGAATATTGTTTACTTCAAATCAAAGTCTTAACATGTCAACCTTCCCAATACGTAAAATAATTTCTGATGATTATAGACCAAATAAAAATGAGCAAAGTATTGGATAATCTAGCCAGAAAACATGGTTAGAATTGTGAATCAGAGTTAAACTCCTGAAATTTCAGTGACAAAAGAATTTATTTGATTAAAAGAACTTTTGAAAATTTGTTAAGCACTATCTTTGGGGACAGAATTATTCTCAATGAACTTACATTCCAGAGTAGACGTTGATGAATGAATGATTGCATAAATAACTAATCAAGCAATATAAGAAGATAGTTTAATATAGTAAGATTTTCTATAGAGAAATAGACCAGTTGATTAGATTACAAAGTGCAGCCAACCAGATAGTGGAGGGACAAGGATATGATGTCTTGGAAAAGGATATAAAAAGGTCAATGGAACACAGTGTATATGAAGAAGATTCAAAGAGTCCAGCATTGTCACAGCTTAGTGAGTAAGGGGAGTCATCTAGGAAAGTGACTCAAGTACTGCATTACCCATCCTGATGGGAAGTCACTGGAATGGATCATTTCAAATGATCATGTGAAGAAAAGACTACAGAGAGATAAGAATCTAAAATAAGATGGACCAATTAATATGACAGACTATGGAGAAGGAAACAAAGTGATAAGAAATAGGTTAGACTTTTAAATTCATTTGATATCATCTAAACCTAAATAATATCAGATACAGAATATTACCTTGCAAAATATCACAACATTCATTTTAAAATTTTTTAATGAGTACCTCCTGTGTCTCTTTAAATAGGATAGTGTGAGAAATTCACAGGAAAAGAACATATAGTCCCTTCTTAAAAGTGCTCACAACCCAGCAGAGGAGACAGAACAAATATAATGATGACAATTAAGTGTGCATACTTCAATGCTGGAAAGGACAGCAAAGTTAGGGCATTCTGTAGATTTATTTGAAGGTATTTTGGTGACATCAATGTTTCAGTTGTTTTGGGTACAAATGAAGCAGATTTATAGTGAAGAGAGGCTAAGAGTGGAAAAGCTGACAAGAAAATGATGCTTGGACAGAGAAGTAAGTGCAAAGTAACAGGGGCCTGAGTAAGTACAGAGGGGTATGTAGGCCCCCAAGTAAGTGTAAAGGAAAGTTATCTCATGTTCTGAAGAGAGGAAGGCAGATAGGAAAGGCAAAAAAGGGTTTACTGATAAATGCTCAGGTCTTACTGCATATTTGAATCTCTCTGGTATTTTAGAAATATAGGCAGGGTTCCTAACCCAAAACAATTAAACTGATATTTCAGAGAGAGTTTCCTGGGATTCAACTTCTTTTTTCATTTAACTTTCCCTAGGTTTTGTTTTTAGATCTAAATCAAAGGATAATAGCTGCTTTCTTTAAATCCTAGAAAGCCTACATTTCAGAATACAAGCCTTGGTTTTATTCTGAAGATTTGAGAGCTGTAGTAGTGTCATAAAGATGGATTATAGAGGAGTAAAAATGGAGTGGGAAAACAGTTTTAAAAGCATATCATGTAGTCTGGGTGATGAAGAAAATTCCAATATCAGATAATAGGAAGACAGAAGAGAAATAGAAATGAGATCCAAGTTTGGTGTCAATGGATGCAATTGTGGAAAAGGGTGAGATAAATGTGCAGCATGTGAAAATAGAGCATCTGGTTTTGATGGGCAGATGTGCAGTATCTTGATAAATGGCACACCGAAAGGAAAAACAGGATGTCAGCAGAGAGGGCATGGGAGAGAGAGATGAAAGAATTCTTAATAAGCTTGTGGTGTTTGCAAGTCTTCCTCCTGGGAAAAGTACCTGAAGGGAATTCTAGCTGAAAATATGCTGAAAATGTAGGTATAGATGAAAGAGTCATAAAATTACAGATGTACCTAAAACCATACTTAAAAATAAAATCACTCAAGGAGAGTATATAAGAAAAGGGAAATCAGACAAGAGAAAGAAATCAAAGGGATATAGATTGGCAATGAAGATGTCAAATTATCCTTATTTGCAGATGATATGATCCTATACCTGAAAGACACCAAAACCTCAACCAGAAAACTTCTAGAACTAATTAAATCCTTCAGCAAAGTGGCTGGTTATAGAATCAACACACAAAATCAATAGCTTTTCTTTATACCAACTTTAAACAGGAAAAGAAGGAAATTTCAGAAGAAATACCTTTCATGATAGCCCACCAGAAAGTTAAATACCTTGGAATCAATCTAACCAAAGACCCTTTAGATCTCTACAAGGAAAATTACAAAACATTAAAGAAATAGCAGAGGACAGTGAAAAATGGAAAGACCCTCACTGCTCCTGTATAGGGAGAATTAAGACAGTAAAAATGGTTATCCTACCAAAAGCAATCCATAGATTTAATGCAAAACCCATTAAAATTCCACTGACTGACTTTACAGAAATAGAAAAAATGATCCAAAATTTCATATGGAACCACAAAAGACCAAGTTTAGCCAAAACAATCTTAAGCTGCAAAACTAATGCAGGTGGAATCACAATCTCTGACTTCAAGCTATACTGTAGGGCAGTGGTAGCAAAAACAGCTTGGTACTGGCACAAAAATAGGCCCAAAGACACCTGGAACAGAGGACCCAGAAATACCTCAACAGACCTATAGCCACCTAATTTTCGACAAAGGAGCAAAGAAAATAAATGGGAAAAAGGACAGCCTTTTCAATAAATGGTAACATTTATTGGGAAACATGGGAAACATGGCCATCCACATGCAGAAAAATGAAAACTGACCCACATCTCTCAAAATGCATGAGAGTTAACTCAAAATGGATAAATGATCTCAACATAAAACCAGAAACTTTCAAACTTATAGAAGACAATATAGGCAATACACTCCATAATATAGGCAATACACTCCATCATATAGGCATAGGAAAGTATTTCCTTAATATGACTCCAATTGCTCCAGACATTGCAACAAGAATAGGTAAATGGGATTACATGAAATTAAAAAGCTTCTGCACAGCAAAAGAAACAATTAACAGAGTCAAGGAAACCCCCACTGAATGGGAAAAAAATCTTTGCATCCTATATATCAGACAAAGGTCTAAACCAGAATCTATAAAGAACTCAAGAAAAAAACTCCCCCCAAAACAAATAACCTAATACACAAATGGGCAAAGGAGCAAAGTAGACAGTTCTCAAATGAAGAGGTCCGTCAAGCCATGAAACACATGAAAAAATGCTCAATATCCCTAGCCATTAGGGAAATGCAAATTAAAATAACTCTGAGATTTCACCTTACACCAGTAAGAATGGCCAAGATCAATAAAACAAATAACAACAAATGCTGGCAAGCTTGCAGTGAAAAAGGAACACTACTACATTGTTGGTGGAGCTGTAAATTGGTCCAACCAGTGGGGAAATTTATATGGAGGTATCTTAAGAAACTGAAAATATATCTACCCTATGACCCAGCTGTAACACTAATAGGAATTTACCCAAAGGGAGACGTGTCATCATACCTCAGAGACACCTGCATCTCCATGTTCAATGCAGCACTTTTCACAATAGCAAGGATATGGAATCAACCAAAGTGCCCTTCAACAGAAGAATGGATAAAAAAAACTATGGTACATATATACAATGGAATACTACTCAGCAATCAAAAAAATGAAATAAGGCCATTCGAAGCAAAATGGATGGAATTGGAGAAAATTATTTTAAGTGAACATACACAAGCTCAGAAAGAGAAACACCACATGTTCTCACTCATATATGGGAGCTGAATCAAAATTATAAGAAGGAAAAAATCCTATACAATGGTCGGATCATAATAAAAGAAAAAAAGCTAAGAATGGTATTATTATAGATGGTTTAGAAAATGCATGTAATAGTTCTGACAAGGTAAAGAGAAAGTTCACTGCAAGAAAAGTTTCTATCTTAAACAAATTGGAACCCAAGGATATGTAGAAAAATGTTACCATAAAAACACAAGTAAATGGTAGAGAAGTCTTTGATGGGGGTGGGATGGGGGAAGGAAGCATACAAGAGGGTAAGGGGGAACATATATGAATAATGTACAACAAAATGCATATATGGAAATGTCACAATGAAAAGCATGTCAGAATGAATCACATTAAGGTGTACATTAAAATTTTCAAATTAAAAAAAAGAATAGAGGATCAAGGCCATTTCCCCACAGGCATCAGAATTTAAGAATTAATGACCAAGAATGTTACAAGGAAGGGTAATGGTATGACCTTAAAGGCATAAAGAATCCAACGAGTGTGTCACAGAAGCTTAAACCAAAAGAGAATTTAAATAATGAATAACAACTTTCACATATTAAAAAATAAAACAGAAATTTGAGCTTTTAAATTGAGACAAGAACAAAACAATGGGCAAATATTTCAAGGCTGAAACTGTTGATATCTTGAGAGGAACAATGTCTATCCCAGTTGGGACTATTGTGTGAATTACTAGGAATTTAGCTACAGAGCCCTTAAGATCAATTTTAAGCATGTTGAGGTTAATAAATGTGGATTAGTCATTTTTTTCCATGGCAATTGTCCCAATATATGCCATACAGAGAGATTAATACATACATCTCTATAACTTTTGTTATTTAGTAAGTACCACAGTAAAATAGTGACAAGAATACCAATAGATTCAAAATGTTAGCCCAATGAGAAATCAATGCAATTTTATTTTATATATTTAAAGTTTATAACATGAAGTTACATATAATATGTAGTTGTTAAGTGTCATCAAGTCAGGTCTAATTAGCAACGCTGTCTACAACAGAAAAAACACTACCTGACTTTGTGCCATGTCCTACACTACATCAATGCTTCTTTGCTATCAATAGGGTTTTCGATGACTTACTGTATAGGGAGTGGGTTGCCAAGTGTTTCCCCAATTTTTATGGTGCTGAGGATTGAACTGAGGGTCTCAGAGCATATGTAGCAAGCCCTCTGAGTTAAATCCCAACATTATTATATATATATATGTGTGTGTGTGTGTGTGTGTGTGTGTGTGTGTGTGTGTGTGCATGTATATGTATATATATATATGTATGTATATATATATTAAACACACAGTGAAATAGTTAATGTAGTCAAGAAAATTAACATATTCATGATCTCACATACTTTCTCCTTTTATTATTGTGGCAAGATTGCCTGAAAATGCTTAACAAAATGCCAGATACAATATTATTAACTATAGTCCTCACATCATACATTAGATCTACAGATTTGTTCATCTGACATATCTGTCACTTTGTCATCTTTGACTTACATGTCCCCATTTTCTCCTCCTGATCCTGTCCTGAAAACCACCACTAATCTCTCTTTATATGCACTCAACTTTCTCTTGTCCTGGAAAACTTTTGGGTGACAATATATTACATTCTGGATTTCAGGTATCCAAAATAATAGCAAGTAGGAAGGTTTACTTACCTAGAAAGCAGAGTGCTAGTGTATTTTTTAATGTGGGAGAGGAAAAATTTTCTAGTTAACATTTGAATAATAACCAGAGCTCATATTTTTATGTATGACAGGCTTCTATGAAGCTTATTGGAAGGGATTTTCTCTTTTATTTTTTCATTTGAATCCATTGTTAAGTGAAGAGGATAATTCTCTCTCCCAATCAAAAAATGACCCTTTTAGAAGGATCTCTTTTGAAATTCTATTATCCACCTGGGTGCGGTAGTACATAGCTGTAATCACAGCGACTCAGGAGGCAGAGGCAGGGGGATCACAAGATGGAGAAGAGAGGCAGTCTGCATGATTTAGTGAGACTCTTTCTCAAAAAGTAAAAAGAAAAATGGACTAGGGGTGTAGCTCAGTGGCACAGCACTTGCAAAGCATGCAACTTGAAGGCCCTGGGGTTCAATCCCCATTATGGAATAAAAGATAAAAAGGAAGGAAAGAAGGAAGGAAGGAAGGAAGGAAGGAAGGAAGGAAGGAAGGAAGGAAGGGAGGGAGGGAGGGAGGGAGGGAGGGAGGAAGGAAGAGAGGGAGGGAGGGAAGGAAGAGAAAAAAAGAGGAAGGAAGGAAGGAAGGGAAAGAAAAGAGAAGAGGCGAGAAAAGAAAGAAAAAAAGGAAAGAAAAGAAAAAAAGAAAAGAAAGAAATTCCATCATCTGAGGACTTTTTCCTCCAAATAATTAGCATTTACTGAAATACCATGCTAGACACATATCTGATAGCTATGAGGAATTTATTTGTCATACATTTTAATTTTTCAGCCTTTCACCCCCACCCAAGAATGTTGTTTTCAATCCATGTTTGTCATTAGACATTAAGAATTTTAAGGCAGATTTAGAGACTTCTTCATTTGCCAAGTTATTTTTGTAGTTCTCTTGACCTATTTTTATATGTGTAATTAGTATTTATTTGCACTCTTTTCACAAAAATGATGAATTTTACATGTACAGAATCTTCATTAGTCCACATAGATTTGCAAGTGTAAAGTATCAGTCAAAACTGTAAGAAGGGATATGGTCATTTATCTGATGTATCTTCTTTCAAGTAAATGAACAATAAATTCTATATTGTTGTGAAATACATTATAGGAGCTGGAAAATATTTCTTGCATTTGAATAAAATGGTGCTTCAAATTCAAGCAATAATCTGTAACAAAACATTTTCAAGGCCTAGTTTGATGGCAGGTGGCATTCTCATTTATATATTCTCTGCATTCACTGATTCGAAATATTTCACAATTCTAAAGGAGAACCAAAATAGAATAATAATTAACCAAAATTGAGGAAAATAATTGAGGAACTTATTCTCATCAACAAGATTTTTTAACAGACAGATACATTAAATACATTCTCCTGTTTTTAAAACTGGGGTAATAGCTGTATGCACTATGTGTATGTCATAGGAAAAAAAATTACCTTTGGTAGAGCATCGTAGTTAAATTTCTAAGATTGATTGCTTAACCCCAGGAAGACTTTCAGTAACTTTGTATAAAACATGTGCATTTAATGGAAGGCATGCTATGCTTCTTACAAGAATTTGTTCCAAGTCACTGTGTATAATTAATGGCTTGTCTACATATTTTTTTCAATAAAACTATTCATGCTGAATTTTAAGTAGACATTTTCAATACCAGAATGAATGTATCTTTGTGATGATACCATTTATCTAAGTAAGATCCAAAGCATAATGAGGAGACTTTGATACTCCACAGATTTAGAACTGAGTTGGAAAGCAATGCTCCAAGATACTCTCTTGTCAGCATGAAATAAATTCATCACAGTAAGCTGAAATTTAAGTTCACAAACTTATCAGCAGTGAAATTAATTTTTTACATGATTCTTGACAACAGAATAAGGGTTTAGAAAATTTGCTTTCTAATCAAGCAGATGATACATTGTTGTTAGGTGCGGACTGTGCCTGACTGTACCTACCAGTGGGGTCCTGCTCATAGCCACCCTAACAGTGTTTGCAATGGCTGAATGTTTCAGGATTGTTTTGGGAGTGGTCTGCCAGTCCCTTCTCTCCTTTTTGTAGTGCAGGAGATTGAACCCAGGGGCTCAATGCATATAAAACTTAAATGATGTGTTTTGCCTTTTAATTAGATACAGTATAGGCAAAGAATCATTAAAGCAACTATTAAGAATTATTTTTTTCTTTATAGTGTTCCTACAAAGGCAACTTGCAGAATTTGTTTTTATAAAAATAGAGCAGGATTTTTCCATTATTTAACTTTTGTATTAATATTTTTGAAAAACTCAGCAAATTATGAAAAGAAAATCTTGCTTTCTCAATATAAAAGCAATAAGTAAAAGTTGTTCTTTATTCACATTACCCAGTAGAAGTAATAGAGGATAAAGAATTCTGAAGGAGCTCAGAAATGCCACTCAAAATATGCCTCTTTGGTACAGTATTTATTTCTAACTCAAGTATTAGAAAATAGCAAATTCAGGGAGATACTTTCTCTGAGCCCCTTCATCTGCTTAAAGACCAATACTCAACTTAATTGTCATTAATCTCCTATCCAGAAGCTTCATTATGCACTGGAGATTAACTCATATCATAGAAGATGAGACTAGAAACTAACTGGCTTTGTTACAAATTGTTATGTCTTCCTCTGAGGACCTATTCATCTTTTCCCGAAACCCTTACTGACCCCTAAATTATCTATATTCTCTGTCCTTTTTCCCTATGAAAAGAGTAAATGAACTACTAAAAATTTAGCTCAGTGGGTAGAGCGCTGCGCTGCAGTCTCTGAGGTCTCGAGTTCAATTCCCAGCACCGCAAAAATGGGAGAAGGGCCTGGCAATCCACTCCCAAGGCAATCCCGAAACAGTCAGCCATTGAAAACCCTATGAGGGTTGCTATGAGTCGGATACCGACTCGATGGCACCTAACAACAACAACAACAAATCTCATTGAGTTCTTTGGTCTTTTTTCCTGTGATGTTGTCATGCTTATAATAAAAGCATATACCTTTTCTTTTCCTGTTAATCTGCCTATTGTCAGATTTATTTCATAGGCTCAGTTGTCAAAACCTCAGAAAGTAGGGGGAAACTGTCCCCTCCTCACAGTTCCAAAAGAAGGTATCTAATATTTCAAACTACAATAATCACATATAATCCTTGAAACAAATGTAGCTTTTTACATAGTGTTCAGGAAGACAAGACAAGTATTGAAGATAAAGATACATTTCCAAGGAAAGCTTGTAAGATCTCTCAGAAGAAGTTATTGTTAGTGCTGCATTTAAACTCTAGATTCTAAATAAAAGCCAATGTGTTGCGATTAAATGACAATTTGTCACCTGTGACTCATGAAGTGTGAACTTTTTCAATTACAATTACATGTGGGAAAGGGATCCATGAATGAAACCATAAAGATTTTTTCAAAATATTTATATATGATTTGTTTTTTAAGGGCAATAGATTTCAATATACATTCAAAGATATTTATACCTATTTAAGATAACCATTTTCAATTTTGTGATTGAGTTGACTTGTGTGAGAGCTGATTATTACATTTTCTTGAGCGAGAGCTGATTATTACATTTTCAAAAATTTCGTGGACTTAATGTCAGACATCCAGTAACTTGAAATTGTCCCTGATGTGAGTGTTTACACCACAGAAATGGGTGAGTTCAGAGTCATGACTTTTCTCCAACCTCCATATCTCCTCAAGTCAGTTTGTCAGCATTTCATTGGTCATCTTTGTCTCAGGAGAGAAAAATATCAGATATGAATGAAGACTGTGTCTAGCTAAACATAATAGTAGTTTAACAATGTGTAATTGTATGCTAATAATAACAAATGTGTTATTTATTTCCATTGAGGAATAAAACTTTGCTTTAATGGTTGCATATAATAATAAAGGATATTAGTCAATCTCTCAGAAATTTAGGGTTTTTCCCCCAGGACTTTGTACATATAATTTTGGCTTATATGCAGATATATCTCAAAAAGTAGGGTTTTTTAAATTATAAATAAACTATTCTGTTCACCAAACTGCTGGGAAATTTTACTTTCTGGTATTTTGAAACAAAAACAAAACACAAAAATGTGGCTATGAAGCAAGTGAAAATCAAAAGGGTACAGACTTTTGCAAGTATAAGCTAAAAATAAAATGAAAAGGTTTGAAGATTTTAAAACAAATCTGTAAGGAAACTAAGTCTAGACAGATAGAAATGCAGTAAATTATGAAAAGCTAGAAAAAAAGAGAAGTGACAAAGTGAAAGTCGTTGGTAAAGCCAAAAAAAATTGGGTGACAGTCAAGAAAGTATAGAAGAAAAAATTAAAGCCAATAAGAAGCCTGAACTATGGGAAGGCATTTGGTCATGTCGTATAATAGAGTTGTGAATTAGTGGAGGTAAACAACACTGGTCAGCTAAAGGCTAGTAACATAATTAAAATGATGGACAAATTCTGTAGCTAAAGATAAAGACATTGAAATATATTATGATTTAATAAAATTGATGTCATTTATATTATATGCACCTATTCTTCAACATTTGATAATATAAAGTAATATGTAATGCATAGAGTTCAAATTTTCTAGTTTTCATTATATATTTTATATAAATTACCCCAAACAGGCATAAGAACAGAGTAGACATTCTGGGATTCTACTTTCCAACAGCTACATACAAATCTAGGTGCTTTTCAAAGTATTAACAAAGTCATGTCCTTGTTATTGGGTGCTGTAGAGTCAGTTCTGAACTAATAGCAACACTCATAGGGTTTTCAATGGCTGATTATTTAGGGATTGTCTTGGCAGTGCGGTGCTATGTCCTTCTCCCATTATTGCAGTGCTAGGGATTGAACCCAGGGCCTCAGAAAATGCAGAGTGGCACTCTACCAACTGAGCTAACCCCCAAAGCCTACTAAAAAGTTACACATGTATGATATTTATGGAACAACTTGGGAAGAGTGTTCTTTTTGTTTTACTTTTGGTTTGTTTTGTTGATACTGTTCTGGAAACAACCAGCCACAGAAAACCCTATAAATAGTAGAGAAGCATTCACATAGTGTTGAGCATGGCACAGTGTCAGGTAATGTTTTGTTCTGTTGTGCACAAAGTCACAATTAGTTGGACCCAACTCTATGGCATCTAAGGATACATTTGCATACATAATGATACCATGGAGATACTTATTTAGAGAATTGGCTCAGAATCTGAGTTTTAATCGGATTTCTCATTGTAAGATAAAACAAGCACCCAATATCTGTAGTGGCATTGTTGTGGAGCACACACATTTGGACAACTTTATTCATGCAGTTTGAGTTCACATGTACAATGACAATTTTAGCATTTTCAGAGTACTTTTACATTGTCTGAGTAAACTTCCCAGTGCAAAGTTTTCTTATTAACAAACTACTGCTACAAAGCACTTACACATTATACAAAACATTGCTGAACATATTGACTGATGTGAATGACAAAGTTGTTTTCAAATAATCATTTATTCTTGAATAGAATTGACATTTTATCAAAAAGCTAAACTATTTCACATCTATTTTCTGTCTTCAAATTTCTATTTCTGAGCCCTTTTCTTCCCTGGGTTCATTATAAGCTTTTCACTAACTTCGAAAATTCTGGGTTCTTGTGATTCTTCTGTTCATACATTTTGGAAATAATATGGTAGCAGACAACTACTAACACTACATTTCATCAGTGAAATGTAATTTAAATCAAACATTTTAAAACATACCATGTACATTAAGCCTTTTGTCTCTAATTACTGGATGTAAATATTTACTTTTGAACCCTAAATATCCCAAATAACAGTCACCTCAGTGGAGTGAATGAGCTGAAATTAGTCCAGATGAGACTGTTGATGGTCTGCTTCCAAGGGTTACTCATAAAAGTGTCCATTTAATTCAATCAGCAGCTTCTTCCACGATCTTTTCAGCCCTGTTCTAATAGACTCTCCCCTTCCAACTGCATTGATTTTTTGAACCCTGGCTCTAGAAAGATGTTTTTTTGTTGTTAGAAACTACACTATTCCATAACAAGAAAGTCCAATTAACCTCATTCTTATTTTCTCCATCTGTAAAAGAAAGATCATCAGAAAATGTACAGATAAAACTTAGATAGTAAATAATGTAAATAATAGGTGGGAAGGCAGTTTATATGAGTACAGACCTGGGAAAGCTGGTGTAAATGGTTTTAGGTGTCCATGGAAGTTCTCCTTTGGATTCAATATTCTGAGTGATGTAGGAATCAAGAAGAAAGGATTTCAAAGGAAGGTTTGGAAGTTCAAGAAACAAGAGAGGATGCAAAACCATTCTCTAGGTGCATTAAAGAGTAAATATATTGGGGCACATGCAGTATGGTTGACAGGTAGCACTGACATTCTCCCTTATATACCCAAAGAGGAATCAAACAATGTGGTTTTACAATTTGCTCCATGTACCCATTTTCTGAAGTATGGAGAAATATTAGGTTGAAACTAGGATTTACTCAGGATTATTTTCCAAACTGATACAACAAAATGAAAAAGAAACAGGGAAGGAGAGGACACATAGGAACAATTGCCAAGGGAATTCAGGCTCAGAAACAGGCAAGAGAATACTTCGGAGGTTTGGGGACAAGTATCAATGAGATGACACAATAGTTTGAAGATACCATGAAGATTGAAGGCCATGGTACTAAAGAATGACTAAAAGAGGATCTTAAAGAATAGAATGGATGATACGTGAGCACAGAGGAGTTTCTGTGGTAAGTAATGACAATGTCTTGACCAAACTTTTTTTTTTCTTCGGTACTAGGGGTTGGCCCCAGGGCCTCGCGCTTGCATGCTATGCAAGTGCTGGACCACTGAGCTGCACGCCCAGCCCCACCCCCTTTTTTTTCTTTACATTTTGGGACAGGGTCTCGCTAAGTTACACAGACTTCCTCTGGTCTTGAATTTGCGATCCTCCTGGCTTCACCTCCCAAGCTGCTGGGATTACAGGCATGTGCTACCATGCCCAGCTTGACCAAACATTTTGAAAATCTGGCACCAGAACTTACAGCATCAGCAGGGAACATTTTGGAATTGCATTTCCAAATTCCATCATAGTTATTCCAAATTAGAAACTCCAAGTACAGGACCCAACAATCTTATTTTAGCATAACTTCAGAAAAGTTTGATGCACATGGTCATTAGAAACACTAGACTAGAATATATTCAGTTGGAATGAGTGCCCACTTTTCAACCATTCCTGAGTTTATGCTAATGGCATGACTGGTGGCCTCTGGGAAGTTTCAGGTTGGGTGAAGTTCACTAGATAGACCAAGGCATAATTAGAAACCCAACCTCACTGAAGGAGAGAGAGAGAATATGCTTTAAATTAGTCACTAATTTTAGTCACTAATAGCCAGTGATTTTATCAGTCACATATATTCAGTATAATCTGTATTAAAACCATGATAAAATGTGGTTTAGAAAGCATCTAGGCTGGTGAACCTATTTTCTGAAGAGTGGTATGCTTAGAAAATACATAGAAGCTCTGTACCCCTGTGTCCCATACCTTAGCCTATGTATCGTTCCATTTACCTGTTCCTGAGCTATGTAATGTCTAATAAACCAGTAAATATGAGTAAAGTGCTTTCCTGAGTTCTGTGTGTCATTCAGTAAATTTTCGCAGCTGGGGAGCTGGCCATGGGAACTCTTGATTTATAATCAGTGAGTCAGAAAAACAAGAGGCCTGATTGGCACATGCAGTGGGAAGCACTTCTTCTTTTGTGGGATCTGATTCTAACTCCAGGTAGATAATGACAGAATTGAATTGAATTACATTATAGGACATCAACTGATGCCTGAAGAGCCCACATATTTGGTGTAAGAAGGTTTGTGAGTAGGAACTATTCCAGTGAAAAGGATAGCCTTTGAATAAAAGAAGTCCCAGGAACTGAGAGCTTAAGATGGTGGAGTTATCTACCATTATATCGAGCCAGGGTTAAAATTTGCCAATCAATTGAGTTCAGAAATAGATGCTAAAAATATTACAAAAGAAAAACCTTAAGAAAATTAAGGGGCCTCCATTTGACTTTAAGTTTTAAACTGAAAAACTGCTATTTTATCTAAGGCACCACCATTCCAGATCTCTCTAGAAATAAAAATTAGAAAAGATGAACAAAATGCTTTGACAGAAAATCAGACCTTGCTATTCCAAAAAGAATGGGCAACTAAATTAAGCACAGAGTTAAAAGAACTTTCACAAAATTTTTTTAGTTGTTATATTTTATAATATTGAACAAACTAAATTCTTAACCAGACTCCCTGGAGAATGCAGTGTTCTGTTTAATATAATTTTCTTACTATTTAGACAATCTTCTTTGTTGAAAATTGTAATCTTCCTTTGAATTTTTATTTTCACAGCCTGGCATTAATGATTCATGTTACTATCATCATACACAGTTGTGCATCTGATTTGAGAATCATGAGAGATATGTTTGTTTTGGTTTGATTTGGTTTTCTGTGCTGGAGAGTTTAATCCAGGGCATCCTCGCACAAGCTAGGGATGTGCTCTACCACTGAGCTGCACCTACAACTCCCCACATTACCTTTTTTATTTTTTGTCTTGAAACTGAACCTCAGTAAGTTGAGCAGGCAGCCTCTGGCCTCAAACCTGTGATCCTCCTTCCTCAGCCACCCAAGTTGCTGGGATTACACACAAGTTGCTTGGGGCTTGGCTGAGAGAGACTTTGGATCACATATTCAAAGCAACTATATGTTACCATGTCACTAGACATAAGTCATTATTACTCTTATAAATCTAGTCTTGAGCTTTTGTTACATGTTTCATCTTCAAAGTTTAAAGATAATTCATTTTTCTGATGGGAAATTTGGTTCCCTTGATTTAAATAGAACAAAGTTCTTTCTTTTTCCATTCATCATAGAGATACAAAAGCACATGAGTTTAATAGTGGACCAATCTAAGTTTCACCATGATTTCTTCCTCTTGCAAGCCATGAAATCTCTAGCAAGCTGGTGAATATTCCAAAGCCTCTTGGCCCATATTTAAAAAATATAAATGAAAACATTAATTGGAATAAGCAGTATAATAATTAAATGATATGGTAACAATACATATTTTGGTATATAGTTAGTTCAAACAAATGTTAACTCTTTTTTATAATACAAAATCTAAATAGACACATGCTGGCAATTATAAGACATTGG
This sequence comes from Pedetes capensis, assembly GCA_007922755.1. Lineage (NCBI taxonomy): Eukaryota > Metazoa > Chordata > Mammalia > Rodentia > Pedetidae > Pedetes > Pedetes capensis. Next base: position 110,884 of record VMDO01003616.1, read on the forward strand.
TACAAAGAAATGAAAATTTTGTTCACTGACCTTCAATTATTCAGACTTTACATTATAGAAAGCAAAATTAGAAATTTATTCCCTTCCACACCCACACTATCTCTACGGAGACAGAGAGACAGTGTTCCTATAGGGCTGGAGACAGTTTTCTGTGTCTACCTAAGGAAGGGAATAAGAATATGAGAAGCAAATATGGTTTTATTATCAGGTGCTTTCTCTTTACTGGCAATAAAATTTGAAGTACTTATGGGCATGTAAAATAGACCTTAAGTGGACTTAGTGCTGGGAAGTTTTCATAAGGGTGTTTTATTTCTTCTATGATAAATGTAGGAGCTACTGAAATTACTTTGATATTTCACTCAGCGTATTCTAAAATAAACTATATTCTAAAGTTTATAGATGCTATATTTTCTCATTAATAGTTATGTGTTTCATTGGGAATACATGAAAACTAGCTGCATACCAAGGCAAATGTGGTTAGTGTCATCATCAAGGATGGCAGTCTAATTGAACAAACTTAGCATTTTCTATTGCTACATGAACATGTAAATATCCTGAATATGACTGAAGCTATAATGATCTTAAGGAGCTGCTACTCACTGGGACGTTTTTACTTACACACAAACTGTGGTAGTGTTGTACTGCATTTAAAAGGAAAGCACTAAATAAGGATAAAGATATTGCTTATTAATACCTCATTTTCTGGATGAGACCATTAAACCTTTAGTATAGGAACAAATTGGCGTTGTACATATGGAGTGTAAATTGACAGTGTCCCATATTTTATTTATTTAAACAAATATGTAATTTGCACTTCAAAACCCTATTACAAATTAGCTGCACCAAAATCAATTATTTGAGTGTTAAAAGACCTCATCAATGATCAAACAGGACTTTGACTCACTCTGAATTGTTTCTATGAACAAAAATTGAAAGATAAAGTATTTAGAGATTTTCAATTCTTGAAAAAAAAACAACATTTTTAATTAGGACAATATTTGTACAATGTTCTTCCTTCTTAAGTATTTTCTCATTTGCCATGCCATTTATAAGTTATAACCACATTGATGTTTCTACCTAGCAGGAATGACTATTACTTATGTACAATTATCTATGGATAAATTAAATATGTGTATTAAGAAAATTTTCAAGCAACACAAGAATAAATATTACATTAAGCATCTCGATCTAACGTGATATTTGGCCACCATTTTTGACAATTAAATAAGCACATGCATTGCTTGGATATCTAAGTCAAAGGGAAAATACACAAAAGCATGATTTTATAAATGTGCTACATGTGCTAATAAAGGCACAAAACTAAGTTTAAAACTCTCTTAAAGAAAAAAATAAAAATAGACAAGTGGACAGTGGATTATGGGTACTGTTATAGGATACCCTGATAACCTGGGAACAAGAGATCATTCAGTACTAAAAATTTTAATCAGCCATATTCTTCATTAAAACCATCATAACTACCATCAGTTTTTTACTCCCAAAATCTGGTGTCAGAAATACAGAGTTATGCAGAATCTCATATTATTTAACCCATATATTTACCAATTATCCCTTAAGGACAACCTGGAGAACACCATCTAGCATTTGAAATATTTGACCTTAAGAAATTTTCATTGCTTAAGTCTTAGAAATGATATAAATTACAAGAGATCAGAAGTGAACTACCCAAAACATTTCAAGTGGCACAGAGATTTGTCATTTTGGAAGAATATGTACCAAATTATCCCTTGTTCCTATCTCAAAATTTGGATTACCTCTGGCCACTGAAGAGATCTTCCAGGGTTAAGGCTTTGCATCAATTTGATGATGGTACTCTGTGGAAAATCATAGATGATGACATATGCCTTTCACTGCCAAAGTCACTTTATAAAGAACTATGGAATAAGCTGGGCATGCCTACAATCCCAGCAACTCAGGAGGCAGAGGCAGGAGCATGCAAGTTCAAGACCAGAGGCAGTCTGCATAACTTAGCGAGATATGGAATCAACCAAAGTGCCCTTCAACAGAAGAATGGATAAAAACTATGGTACATATACACAATGGAATACTACCTAGTAATCAAGAAAAATGAAATAAGGTCATTCGCATCAAAATGGATGGAATTAGAGAAAATTATTTTAAGTGAACAAACAAACCCAGAAAGAGAAATACCACATGATCTCACTCATATGTGGGAGTTGAATCAAAATTATAAGGAGGAAACATCCTATTCAGAGGTCGGATCAAAATAAAATGAAAAAAAAAAAAGCTAAGAATGGTGTCAATATAAATGGTCTAGAAAATGCATGCAATTATTCTGACAAGATAATAACAAAGTTTGCTACAGGAAAAATTTCTATCTTAAACAGAACTGGAACTCAAGTACATATAGAAAAATATTACCAAGTAAATGATAGAGAAGACTTAGATGGGGAGAGTGGTGGGGGGAAGCATACAAGAGGGTAAAGGGGCACCTATATGAATAATGTACATCAAAATGCATATATATGTAAATGCCACAATGAAAAGCATGTCAGAATGAATCACATTAAGGTGTACATTAAAAATGTCTAATAAAAAAATACATGGGAAAAAAAAGTAGAAAAAATGGGCTGAGGGTACAGCTCTGTGGTCCAGCACTTGCAAAGCATGCAAGTGTGAGGCCCTGGATTCAAACCACAGTACAGGAAAAAAAAAATGAAAGGAAAATCATCACGATTGAGTGACCATGTTTAATGTTTGTAAATTATAGCACAGAAAAAAGAAGTATCCATTATAGACATTTGAAAGGAATATACAACATTTCTCAGCATATGATTCTGGTTTTTCACACAGCTATATTCAATTATTATTACTCTTCTATTTTTAAAAGATCATAGATTGTTAATCTGGGAGAGTTTTGAGAAAGTATTCAGATAAGTTTAGAGAAAAATTAATTTAGGCATGTTGAATTAAGTTTGCATCTAACTGGTAGGTAGTAACTAAGTGTCAAAGTCTTGGTAACTGAAATTTTAGGATCACTTTCTTCAAAATGATAATTTTTTTTGAAGTTCTGGGTATTGAACCCAGGGCATCATGCATTTTAGGCAAATGTTTTGCCACCAAGTTATATTCCCAGACCTAAAATTTTTAAATTCTTGAAAATGGCCTGGACCATTCTAAAATGTGCACAATTGTGTATATTCTATAACAGTAATTCATAAAGATAATTTTATATATCATATGGAATTTCTATTTAAAATGAATTCAAGTAAGTTATGCACTACTCGTTATTGTACCAGACAAATAAATTCCTTCCAGAATTTATATGAGTATCTGTTAAAATATAATTGATGTAAAAGTTAAACCACATATTGATGCCCAGATGTGTGATAGACTGGGAAAATTTCAAAGGAGGGTGTATACTGAACTTTTTTTCCCCAAAAATGTCTTTGGGTCCAGACAACTTCAGCCATTACTTAGCCTCAGTCTTATGATCCAATCCACATTCTATTGCAGCTTAGGGACTTGAAAGAAACAGCCAAAAATCTAGGCAAGTAGTACTAAGGGTGGTAGGTAAGCCACGGTGGAAGTAGGGCTTGTGCCAAAACATAAGTTTACTATAATGAGAACAAATAAGCGCCTCAGAAACAGAGACCCAGTTATAAATGGAACCCAGACACATGACACAGGGTTTCTTTCAATCTCAGACAGCAGGTTCGGTTTAAATGTCCAATAAGGCAGATGAAGTATCCTTTATTTTTTTCTCTCAATCCCCTACATAGTTTAGGACTATGCCTTTAATTTAATATCTATTTGTTGAACAAATGAATAATTAACTATGACTAAAATCTGGCCAGGTCATACATAGTACAAAAGAGGGACTCCAAATATGCACGGATCTATTAGAAGTCTTACTCTCTAAAAACCCACTGATTAATTATTGATGTGAGTTGCTGACATTTTCCCTCTCACAAGACAGAGAAAGCAATGAAGTTATTTGGCTTGTTGGATCATCTTACTTTGTCTTTCCCAGCCCTCTGCTCTGGTCCACCGAGGGACACTTTTGTGGCTTTCAGATCATTTTGCACTTCTGCTAGGCTCTTTCTATCCTTAACTGTAATCAAATTGCTCTTTGCCCAACACACACTCACAGAGCTACAGACAAAATCATACTAGATAGCAAAGTTGTCTGGGGTTTAGCTCAGTTGGTAAAGTGCTACTCCACATTTTCTGAGGACCCAGGTTCAATCCCCAGCCACCTCAAAAATGGATGTGGCAAACCACTCCCAAAGCAATCTCCCAAACAATCAGCCATTGAAAACCCTGTGAGGGTTGCTATGAGTTGGACCCAACTCAAGGGCACCTAACAATAGATTACATAGTGGAAAAAGCATGAGTTAGCCAGAGAGACTGTGCCCCTGCTGGATATTTCTGAGTGATTGCATCAGTCTTTGTCATTAAACCCATGTTCCCGGTTGGCTCTGAGTTAGTTAGAAGACTAATTGTTTATCCAAACACTTCCCTAATCCAAATGCCAAGCAGGATGAAACACTCTACTTAACATCTCTCATTTCTCCATCTTGGTGTGTCTAATGGTGCTGGAAGACACTATTCAAAGCCACCCATAGTTCAATTCTGAGTGCACTGACTCATGCCTGTAATCCCACCAATTCAGGAGGGAGAGATAGGACAGCAGATTTGAGGCCAGAAGCAGCCTGCATAGTTTAGCAAAACTTTGTCTCAAATAAATAAATAAATAAATAAAAATGTGCGAGGGGTGCAGCTCTGAGTTAAAGCATTTGCAAAGTATATGCAAGGCCCTGGATTCAATCCCGAAGTAATGCAAAAACAAAATATAGTTCGAAGTTGTTAATAATTTTGCCAATATCTTTCTCTTTTTGCCTAGTTATGCCTCAAGTCAATCTCTCAACAGGTCAGCCTTAAGTCCAGCTGTCCAATTATGCAATTGATTTGAGTCTTCATGAGAACCAACTGCAGGCATGACAAACTGAGACCACACCAGAAGCTGGAGTTCCTGAAGCCCCAGTTTACTGTCACCCTGGCAGCTAAAACAAAGCATCTGACATCTATAAAAGCTGTTATGTAGAGAATGCTCAAGAGATCAGTTTTTCATAGGATTAAAACTTATTTCATCAGTATGATGTACCTTGGATGCAACTGGGTTTAATTTAAAGGAGATACAGGTATTTGAAGACTAGAGAGAGTGGTAACTAATTTGAAATAGGATTTTTAAAAATCATTTTTCTTTTGTCTCTTAAATTTTGATTTGTTGATATAATGCATTTTAACAAAATGTGTTTTTTAAATAACAACTGAGTGGAAAATATGCTATAATAGTTACATTATTAAAGTTGAAGGGTGAATATCTGTGTGTCCTATGAGTCCCGTTCATCTACTTGGTGAGACATAACCAAGTTGAGTGGGAATATCAATACCAAAATTAAATAATTAAATAAAAATTGTGTTGTATGCCTTACAAGCTCAAATCTACAAAATAAAGAGGAACTTTTCAATTATTCCTAGCTTTTCACTGGAATTGTAACAGATGGATTATAAAGATGATTCCATGATAAACATCTAAATGTGGTGACTACCTTCTGTGCTTTCTTGGTTCATATTTTATTGGTTTCTTTTTTCATTATAAATAGATGAAAGTTTTTTGAAGAAATGAAAAATTTACAGCTGCATTGACTCTATCATAGTTACTATTTTCTTTATTGTAGGTGTTTCTTTTAAAAGGTAGAGAAAATAAATAGAGGAAAGTTTGGAGTTGGAAAAGGAACAGAAAATACAACTTAAAAGGGAATACAATGAGATTTCTTTGGAGCTAAAAATTCCTAAGAGATAGGGGAGCCTGTTACTTAATTAGATTCTGGTTCTTTTCTAGTTTTTTCTTTGTTCTTCTCTACTTATTGACAGTAGAGAAGATTGTAGTGCTAAAAAGGAAAATGCCTAAGTTGGTAAGACTGACAATTCTACAAAGGCATTACTGAGCATTTCCTTTTTCTAACATTAGTCAGCATTGTATTATGCATTTGTGTAATGTGAAGGCACACTAATATACATTATTGAATGAGTGTTAAAAGCAGGATTGTAGGAATAGAGTTAGATGCTGTTTCATTATCGTCTTGAGATTTTACAATCATTACATGGAAAATTGAAATTCACAGGAGGTTAAAGATATCTTTTCCAAGTTAAAAATCAGCAGGGGTTTTGAATATAATGTTTTTCATCATAATCAATGTTGAACATTATAGATTTACAGTTACATTCCTAAAATAATATAATGGAATATTGGCTATATGTGATGCTGTATAAAACACCTTTGAAACATGAAACTGACCCTTAAACAATTTTTTCAGAGAATAATTTTCTACAGAAAAGAAATGACATATGGTTAAAACAAAATAAGTTACTGTTCAAAATCACATGACCTGCCTGGTAAGTCACATGCTGAAAAAAATATACCATGCATATAATTTGAAGTTGTCTTCATGCTTATTTAAGCATATGTTGTTAGGTGCCATTGAGTCATGTCCAACTCATAGACATCCTCATAAGGTTTTCAATGGCTGATTGTTTTGGGATTGCCTCGGGAGTGGATTGCCAAGTCCTTCTCCCATTTTTGCAGTGCTGGGAATTGAACCCAGTACGTAAGAGACTGCAGAGCATTGCTCTACCAACTGAGCTAATCACAGCCCATTTTAGGCATATATATACAGCAATAAATATCAAAATATTTGACTGATTTACTCAATTGTTAAAATACATTTCAGTACAAATATTTTAATTAATCATAAGTTTACAACTGGGAGAAGGACCTGGCAACCCACTCCCAAAAAGCAATCATCTATTGAAAACCCTATGAATAGCAGAGAAGCACTAACAATAGTGTTTCACTTGTTGTAAGTAGGGTTGCTATAGTCAGACACCGATTCAACAGCACCTAACATTTAAAACATTTATATTTTAGAGATGTCATTTTTTAAGTTTAAAATTAAAGCTGACAGAATTGATGCAGAGTTTCTAATTGAAATATATGCATACATCTTATTCTAATGATGAATATTTGTGTCCTATTTCATTAAAGAGACATTTCAGAAGTTTTTGTAAGTCACATACCACAAGCTTTTCTAAAAGGAGAGTAAAAAAAATCCCCTTTGTGGCTAGTTATATAATTTTAATGGTAAAAATATATTAATGAACACAAATTAGAATTTTATTTTTCATACTAGATAATTATTAAAATGTTCAAAATTTAATGTTAGTGAGGTTCTGTAACCTGTTGGTATCCCATTTGTGGAAATGTGAGTTACCCTAATCATTCTAAGGAACTGTGGCTGTGGTTATGACCAGGCTACAGTCTTTTTAAATGAGAGTCTAAATTCTGAAAATACGTACAGTGTTGATCATTAAAAGAGTTTTAAAATGTTGTTGTTGTTGTTGTTGTTGTTCTTGTTCTTGTTGTTGTAGGTGCCTTGGAGTTGTGTCCAACTCATAGCAACCCTATATACAACAGAAAGAAATACTCCTTGACACTGTGCCATGCCTGGCACTATGTCAGTGCTTTCCCACTATTCATAAGGTTGTTAATGGTTGATTGTTTCAGAATTGCTTTGGAAATGGACTGCCATGTCCTTTTCCCATTTTTTCAGTGCTGGGATTGAACCCAGGATTGAGCACAGAGTAGCACTCTACCAACTGAGCTAAACTCCAACCTTTTAGAATTATAGAGAAGAATATTTATCATATCAATTATATATATACATATATATACATATATAATCTATCTATCTTCTCTCTATATATCTATATACACATATACATATATGGAAGATACTTTTGAATGAAATAGAATGTCAAAGACAAATAGGATATGTTTCTTTGCATGAAGCTTCAAAAGTGCCTATTTATCTATGCAAAAGTTTATATCTTGGAAAGATAGGTAACAGAGTGTTCTCAGTCCCTTTATCTAGAGGATAAGAAGTGTTTCTTATAGTTTCATATTTTCATGCATAAGCATCAAAATACAGATACACATATATTACATGGAGCATGTAGAATATTTTACTAGAAATTATTTGCTCATACTCTTAACAGAAATTTTAATAGAAATAGCAAGAATGAAACAAATTACTTTGTTATTTGTTAAGATGATTTATATTTTAAGTAACAGTATGGCCAAATGATTGTATAGAAAGTATCATCAAATCGCAAACAAATAGACGGTATTAAGGACTGATTAATACATGATCTACCTCTCTGTGACTATCTAATCTCTTTATCCATATTCACAAAATGGCAATATGAGTCCCAAGTCTCACAACTTCATATGACTACATCCCAGGGCAGGAAAGGCTAAGTGGAAGATATTTTAGAACTCTGGGGACGAACCTTAAGGGCTAGAAAAGAGGGATGCTAAATGTCCTGCAAGGTAGAGATAACGTTCCCATTCAAGAATTGTTGATGTAATGAAGGTAAAGAACCTCTTCTGGTTTTTTAATTGTCTAAACCCCAGTGTAATTGCAACTAATAGAAAAGTGACATATAGTTGCTTGATTCTAATATACTGTCAATTTGCCAGGAAAGAAATCACTGGATAGTTAAATGTTTCATTTGGGCTTCTGCTAAAGGCTAGTCACTGTCAGTTGCTACATAAAAAAGGCAGTTTAGTTGAATTAAGTAATTTAACATTTGTTGATTTCCAGAGAGACTCTTCCAAGGTGAGGAAGGAAGGGTGTAGGAATCACAGCAAGCAGTATCCTAAATCTGGATGAGTAGCAGAGTGCAAACCACCTTCAGCCCACAAGGGAGCACTGACCCAATAAGAGCCCCAGAGAGGCCAAGGAAACCTGACAGGAATAGAGCCAGTAGAATAATCCCTAAATTTTATACTTCCCTTTAATCTCTTCAGCACACACAGGTGTCAAACAGCATAGAAGCCTAGTGATATATTCATACAGGTCAAAAACAGGTAAAGAGTGGAGTACAACTTCGGAGAGAACAGAAGATACCTGTCACACTTGACATATCAGATTAGTCATGTCCACTGTGAATGGCAGTTTTGGCATTTGGTTATCCAATTTAACTCATACACATCACTATATTTGTAGCTTTATGTTTACGAAGTTTCAAGACATAGATGCTGAGCAAAAGTCTCATGATGTTCTATTGTATTTAAACATGTAAATGATCTGGCACAACTACATACTTTTTGGAGTATGAATTGGTTTTGAATTATCTGCTTTGTCTTAGTTGTGGCATCGTCTGGATTTTTAATGATTTGATTATATAAACTATGTTTTCACTTATATTTTAGACTAGTAAAAGACCATTCAAGAGTTCATTCTGAAGTAAAGGAATTCCATCAGCTAAGGTTGATCCTCATTCTTCCAAGGGTACATTGAAGTACACAGATGTCCAATACTTGTTAAGGGTACAATCATATGATCTAATACCTAAAAGAAACCTAAAGGACTATTTACATTTTTCTCTCTTTTTGTTAACCAATGTAAAGTTCTAGATCAAAGATCAATCATTCTCAGAATTGGCTGAAGGAGAATAGACAAAAGAGGTAAGGAAAATTGCAGCCCCACAATAATATTAGCCTGAAAATATCTGTATTTTTGATATCTAAAACCTACTTTTCTTCATCAGTCAGGTAACATTGTCAAGGAAATAAGCTTGGCACAATTGCTCTTAAATTTCTGCTGCCAGCTTTTTGTCCTAAGTGCTCTCAAAACACCAATTTAATGGACCTTTCTGAAGTTATGTTCACAATCAATATAAACTTCATTGATACAGCATTTTTGTAATCCACCATTGACTTCTTCATTAAATCTGGGATAGTTGCCCAATCTCTGGATTCTGGCACAACCAACTCTCTCCATGACTCTTAAAAATCACCAGTTTTTCCAATGTCATTCCTAGAAGACTGTTTTAAAATTTATTTTATTGGAAATTTGTAATGTACAACTTAATGGCTATCATTCTGACATGTACTTCATTGGGACATTTCCATATATGCATTTCATTGTACATTGCTCACATGACTTCCCCCTTGCCCTCTCATGCCCCTCCTCCTCCATCTCCCACCCCCCCCACACACACTAATGGCTTCCTTTCTGCTTGTGTATTTTTAATGGGAGTATTTATTTATATGCGTGTATCCTGATTTTGATTTAAGTCCAAAGTTTTTTCTATAGTGATCTTTTTATCCCAGAAAACTTTTCAATGGAGCATATTTATCTCATATGTCAGGTCATGTACAGTAATAAAAATCTGCCACTACCTCTTGCATAACTAAACTCATAATTACATATTTTGTGGGGCATGGGGGTGCATGCCTGTAATCCCAGTGGCTTGGGAGACAGAGGCAGGAGGATCGCAATTTCAAGACCAGAGGCAGTCTGCGTAATTTAGCGAGACCCTGACTCAAAAAAAAAAAAAAAAAAAAAAAAAAAAAAAAAAAAAAAAAAAAAAAAAAAAGGGCAGGGGTGCAGCTCAGTCGTCCAGCACTTGCAAAGCATGCAAGCACGAGGCCCTGGGTTCAACCCCCAGGACTGCAAATAATAATAATAATAATGATGATGATGATGATGATGATTACATATTTTGGTTCACCTTTGAAAGCCTTTTCTTAATGTGAGATCTGTTCTGCATTTTGCCATAGAAATAATTTCTATTAAATTCCATCTGGACTTAGCTGATATTACTTATATTTTGTGTATTACACAAATTTCATCATATATTAAACACTAAAAACTGTCTAAATTGCCTACTACATTAATTTGAAAATGTGAATATGCCTTTTTCTTTTCCTAACCTGCCAAAGACCTGTTTTTGCACATAAAAATAAAGGCATAACTAATTAAGCATTCAGCCCCTAAGTTTTTTATCATACTTGTAACTTAACAAGAGTGTTTTGTCTGGGTAGTTCTAGTTCATAAGTTATAATATTTATATTTAACATAATAGAGGAAAAATGCTAGTAATAACTCAAACTTTGCTTTTGTGATATCCAAAGGAAACAAAGTGTCCTTGTGCTTGGATTTGCAGAGCTTGCTTTGATGGCACTTAAAGACTTCTGTGACCATTCATAGAATTCTAATGCATTTAAGCTGTCTTGAGAGTAGAGCTCTGGGGAAAGAATATTACGAAGTTGGTTTTTTGATTAGTCATGTCTATGAATTAAATTTGGCACATCCTTGTATGCCCATTATCTTTGCAGATTATGGGTGATTAATATCTACCGACCTTTTTAGATGGCCACCCAAACTATTTCCAAAAGAGGAGGTGGACAGGACATACAACCAGCAGAGATTCTTTATGTGCTATTGGCTACACTAAGGGACTGTCTGAAAATGTGTCACACTGTTCCTTTGGATTTACATTACTTGACCAAGTGAGCCCTGAAAATCTCTGTTTATGTCATTTTGAAAGTCACACCAATAGTTCACAAATCCAGAATTCAGGTGTTGATTTTTGGCAAAATAAATTACTTCTAAGTTAAATTTAAGAGAAGTTTAATTTTTGTTTTTCCTTGTATGCAGAGTCATAATATTGTTTTGTTAACTTCCCTCCAGGAGCAAAGCCATACCAATAACAAGTACAAAGCCTCAAGAGATACTTACTACTCTACTACAAATTGCAATTCCTATTAAGCTTTAAACATGATTAAAACTTGAGACCTTACTATGTAGATGACATTCTCAGAGATCCACTAAACAACATTTTGCGAGATTTCAAATGCTGTGATTATGAAACTGGAAAACATGGAAAGAAATAAAAGAACAATATATGTGTGGAAGGCATTAAAACACAAATTTTGCAATTATGAAATCATATAGTAAGTAGCAAGCTTTATTCTAAACACCAATTAAATCAGAACCACCAGATAGGAAATAAGAGTATTAAGCCATTCTACCAATAACAAACCCTCCTATGTGAAAGAATTAGTGTTTACTAAGAGAAGACATGGGAGAAGGATGTGGCAATCCACTCCCAAGGCAATCGCAGAACAATCAGCCATTGAAAACCCTATAAGGGTTGCTATGGGTTGGACACAACTCAATGTCACATAACAACAAGAGAAGACACAAGATTTCTATGAGAATCTTTCCACCAAATTTTTTTAAAAATGTAAAGATGATTGAAAAGTCCTAAAATGTCACTGGCTAAGAAACTGGAAAATAAAAGCACTGAAAATCAAAACTGATATCGGATAAGAATTAAATGACTACATTTATTAATATATTAATAATACATTTAGCATTAAGCATTAACATTTCAGTTATTCATTGAGCCAAAATTCACTTAACAGCAACCATGCCCAACATTGATCAATAATTAATAAAACATTGATAAGTTGTTGGAAAAATAAATTATTCTAGATTTTTTAAGGCTTTTGTGTCATTTCATATAGTCCTTACCATGAATCTATGAGAAAGATATTGGCTTTATCATTGTGCAGAAAAGAGAACTGATTCATATAGATATTAAGAGGCAGTGCCACTAAAATAATCAGTGATCTAGTTCAGGTTGGATGTCACAATCTCATATAATATAATCTATGGAAGAAGTAAAATGATGGCTGACAGCATAGGCTCTGGGATATGTAATCTGAATTCAAAATCTAGATACTCTCATTAGTAGCTGTAGCTTCATTTTATATTTGCATAAATTTGTGCCTCTATTATGGTGAGAATTCCCCCAGTTTATGCTTATAGAAAATTTAGCATAGTACCTGACTCTTGCAAAAAAAAAAAAAAAAAAAGCCATCATGTACCATTTTCTCCATCTTGAGTAGCTCAAGGCCAAATAGAATCAATGTCAATATGGATAAATGCTCATAAGGCAACAGGAGGAAATACAAAACCATATAAACAACTTCATTTTACTGGAAAGATCTTTGAAAGCTATGTTAAATTGAGAAGTGGAAGGAAAGTCTCTAAGGACACCGGTGAATCGGTAACTGGAAGCTGATGAGGCTTGTCTGGAATATCTTCTTGAAGATGCCAACTTTAAAAAAGTTTTGACAAAGAAGATGATTGAAGAATGTCACAGAAGAGAAATTGTCCGAAGTCAGCAGAGACAGGAAAGATAGATTGTGATAAGGGGAAAATGGTATTAAATAATAATGTCTGAAGTGGTTCCTTGAGGATTATGAATGCAAAGTGTGTTAAATGTAAGTTATCACTATAATTATAATATCATTATGGCCCATCTAACTATGTTGTTGTTAGGTACTGTCGAGTTGAGCCCAACTCATAGTGACCCTACTTACAACAGAATGAAACCTTCTCCGACACTATGCCATGCTCAGCACTATGTCAGAGCATCTCTGTGTTTCATCCACATCAATTAGCAATTGAGATCAATTTTTCCACATTGTAGAATGTTATTAACCTCCAGACACACATATCTGGAATGTCTGACCACAGCTGGGCAGATACATACAGATATTGGAGGAAATGACCTGTGTTATTTGATGCAAATGTCCTCTTTTTTTGTGGCAAAATAAACATAAAACTTACTATCTTAACCATTTTAGGTGTCGAATTCAGGTTTACTAATACATTCATAATATTTACAGCAATTTTTATAAACTATTTCTATAATTCTTTCTGTCTTATAAAATCAAATTATATTCATTAAACAATGAGCTCTCAAAAACCCTTCCCTCAGCATCTGCCATTAGACTTCCTATATCTGTGATTTTAACTAAGTATTTCATGTAAGTGGAATTATACAGCATCAAATTCAATTTTTAAGATATTAAGAATCTAAATTGGGAGCAGGGGAGAAGTTACCATTAACACGTATGCCTCAGTGAGTTCTCAGACCACATTATGATGTAGTTGCTTATTCATCTTTTATAGCATTCCAGATTTACTCTTACTAGTGGGAAAATATCTTTGAAGAGTGTGGCAATAAGCCCTAACTCCTTTTGAATCTGTTTTCCACAGGTCATCAATATTTGCCTAGTCCTCCATTTAATCAGGGCCTGCAGCTGTAGCCCTGTGGCATCTAATCCCCTCAGATCTCGGAAGCTAAGCAGGGTCAGGCCTGGTTAGTACCTGGACGGGAGACCGCTTGGGAACACCAGAAGCTGTAGGCTTGGGAGAAGGACCTGGTAACCTGCTCCCAAAAATCAATCTGCCATTGAAAACCCTATGAACAGCAAAGAAGCACTGACAATAGTGTTTCCCCAGTTGTACAGAGGGTAGCTATGAGTTGGATACCGACTCAACGGCACCTAACAACAAACAACAACAACAACCATTTAATCATTAATTCTGTTTATCATACAACAACCCTTCCTCTCTTCCTCAATCTTATTTCCTGATTGTCTCAGAAGCCCTGACATTGGGTCCTGGTCCCTTCAACAAAAGATACTTTGCTTTAATATTTCTGATTCATGAATGTATTATAAAGGAGTGGCTTTCATCTTATCCTTAAACATAAAAACAAAAGACCATAAAAGTAGTAAAGCGTGATTCAGAGTTTGTACAACTTTTGCATAAAACAGTTCATAAGTCAAAATTATTTCATGCAATTATATTTATCAGTAAATATTCAAAATTTATAATTTCAAAAACAAATATGAGGCTGGGTGTGGTGGTGCACACCTGTAATCCCAGCGGCTTGGGGGGCAGAGGCAGGAGGATCACAAGTTCAAGACCAGAGGAAGTCTGTGTAACTTAGCAAGACCCTGTCTCAAAAAAAAAAAAAAAGGGCTGGGGATGCAGCTCAGTGGTCCAGCACTTGCAAAGCATGCAAGTGCGAGGCCCTGGGTTCAACCCCTGGTACCGTAAAAAAAAGAAAAAAAAAAAGAAAGAAAGAAAAATGAAAGCTGGGCATTATGGTGCACACTTGTAATCCTAGCAACTTGAGAAGCTGAGGCTGGAGGATCGTGAGTTCAAGGCCAGACACAGCTTGCACAACATAAGACCCTCCCCTCTCTCAAAGATAAAAAAAAAAATTAAAAAGTGGGATGGATGGTGCAGGTTAGTGGTAGACCACTAGTCTAGTATGTGCAAGGCCTTGAGTTCAATCCTCAAGTACTTGAAACAAAAAAGACCAGAAATATGACTGAGAAAATTACCAGTGCTGCTACAGAAAACTGAGGCACCTGTCTGAGCATAGCAATTCTTTAATAATGATTCCCAAATGCAAACCCATGTAAGGGATACATAAGAATAATAGGAAGAGGAGAAAACATGAGAGAAATACATATCTCCAGTTCCTCAGCCCAGAACTCTAGAGGAAAGAAGAAGGAATCTGAATTATACTACCTATTTTGAAATTACAAAGGATAACATTACCTCCTGCCAAATTGTGTGTGTGTGTGTGTGTGTGTATGTGTGTGTGTGTGTTGTCAGTGAAGTCCTCTAAAAATGCCCTTGATTGCATTGTGTCTGACAATTAAAATGCCTGGAGGATATACCCTCATAAATAGCACTTACTATTCACATTACTTATTGAAAGGAAATCTTTCAAACTAAATATTATCTATGATAAACAAGTAGAAAATCATAGCTGAAGATTAGCTCATAATAACTGCAGAAATGTTTGGTACAGACCAAGGCTTCCTGAGATTAAAAAGGAAGCATGTGTCTTCATAAACTAGTGTTTTGCAGGTATATTAAAAATATACAATTAGAGGAAAAAGATTTAAATGAAGAAAAATAAAGAAAGCTTATCAAAACTTTAGGACAGCATTAAAAGAGCACATATGTAGGTTATTGGATTACAAGAGATACTTTTAAGAGTGAAAGGGATATAAAGTTCATTTTTTACAAGAGAGATAATACCAGGAAATTTCCCAAACATGGAGAAAGATACAAATACCGAAGCACAGGAAAGTGAAATGTCACGTGATTCAACTCAGCTAAATCTACTTCAAGACTACTTATGATCAATCTCTTAAAAGGAAAAGCTAAAGAGAATATTCTCAAGGCTATAAGAGAAAAGAAGCAAATACCACATAAGGATGTCTTCTCAGCAGATTCTTCAGAAGAAACATGATAGTCCAGGAAGAGAGTAAAGCGAGATTTACACAGTACTGAAAGGAATAAAAACTTTCAGCTAAAACTACTGTACCCAGCAAAGCTATCCTTTAGAAATGAAGGAAAGAAAATACATTCTAGAAAATAAAAACTGAGAAAGTATATCTCTACAAGACCTATTAGAAATGCTAAAGGAAGTTCTTGAAACTAAAAGAGTTATTAATGAGTAAGAAGAAAACTTGGGAAGATATATAACTCACTGGAAACAGTAACTACACAAAGCCAGCCATATTAGTGCAGGCCTGTCCTATCAATAATTACCTTAAATGGATTAATTTCTCCCATTAAAAGACATAGAATGGCTGAATAGATATTTTACAGATATAGTTATGTTGCTTGAAAGGAATTCACTTCACCTTTAAGGACAAACATGGATTGCAAATGAAGGTAGAATGATATTCATTGCAAATGGAATCTAAAAGACAGCTGGAGTAGCCATATTTATATCAGATAAAATAGACTTTACATCAAAAGCAGAAAAAGCAAGAATCAAGGTTATTATATGATAAAGGGGTCAATTCAGCAAGAGGAATTTAAAAAGTCTAAATATATATTCAGGGTTGGGATTTAGCTCAGTTGGTAGAGCACTGCACTGCAGTCTCTGAGGTCCCGAGTTCAATTCCCAGCATTGCAAAAATGGGACAAGGACCTGGCAATCCACTCCCAAGGCAATCCTGAAATAGTCAGCCATTGAAAACCCTATGAGGGTCGCTATGAGTCGGATACTGACTTGACGGCACCTAACAACAACTACAACAACAAATATATATTCACCCAACATTAGAGCAGAAAAATATATAATGCAAATATTTATAGATTTTAATGATAGACTCTTAAATGATAGACTAGATAGTAAGGGAATTTAATACCTCACTTTCAGTAATGGACAGATCATGTGGGCAAAAAAAAATCAACAAAGCAGAAACAAAGTTAAAATGTACTCTACACCAACTGGACCTAATAGCCTATTGTAAGATATTCTACCCACCAACTGCGCAATACACCTTCTTCAACAACATATGAAACATTTTCCAAGGTAGATCAATCATATGATAGGCCATAAAACAAATATCAAAAAGTTTTGAAAACTTGAAATCAGAGCACCCACTTTCACCACTTTTGTTCAACATATATCTGAAAGTGTTAGCCAGAGCAATCATGCAGGAGAATGCAATAATGGTCATCCCCAACCTAGAAAAGCAGAAGTCAAATTAGCACTGCATATCACTTGATCTTGAATACAGAAAACGCCAAAGATGCCACCAAATAATTACTCAAACTAACATGTTTAGCAAATTTCAGGAAACAAAAACCAATATACAAAAATCAGTGGTGGTAGCTGGGTATTATGAGGCACACCTATAATCCCAAGCTAACTGGGAAGCTAAGACAGGAGGACCACAAGTTCAAGGCCAGAGGTGGCGTGCATAACTTAGCAAGACCCTGTTTCAAAATAAAAAACAGAAATGAGACTGAAGGTGCAGCTCAGTGGTGGAGTACTTTCATGAGGCTCTGAGTTCAACCCTCCAATCTCCATTGAAAGAAAATAAGACATACGAATGGCTGCAGATATATGTAAAAAAACTCATCATTTTTAATCAGAGAAATGAAAATTAAAGCCACAATGTACTGCAGAATGGATGGCTGGCATTAAATGACTAAAGATAACATACGCTGATGAGACTGTCAAGAAAAGGGAACCCTCGCACACTATTGGTAGGAATGTAAAGAAAATGTGGTAACAGACATAATTAAAAAAAAAAAAAAACCTCTCATCCACAAAAATTGATGAAATAATGTCATTTGTCACAGGAATGGAATTATATATTATTAGGTAGTGTCAAGTCAGGTCCAAGTCTTAGCTACTCTGTGTATAACAGAACAAGACACTACCCAGCACTGTGTCATACACATAATTCTTTCCAACTTTGAGCCCATTGTTGCAGTTACTGTGTTCCCTCTCATCCTGAGTTGTGCCACAGCAGCAAATGGAGGTCCAAGGAGTTCCATTCCAAGTCTCGTCATCAAGATCCAATTGACTTTGAGGAGGTATCATTATGCTAAATTAAATTAAAATTCAATTTAAAATAAGTTTGGTATAAAATTAAATTTAAAAATTAAAATAAAATAGACATGGAAAGACAAGTATCATATGATCTAACTCATATATAGACTCTAAGATGTTGTTGTTATTGTTGTTGTTGTTAGGTGCCATCGAGTCGGTATCCAACTCATAGTGATCCTCATAGGATTTTCAATGGCTGACTGTTTCAGGATTGCCTTGGGAGTGGATTGCCAGGCCCTTCTCCCATTCTTGTGGTGCTGGGAATTGAACTCGGGACTTCAGAGACTGCAGTGCAGCACTCTACCCACTGAGCTAAATCCCAGCCCAGACTCTAAGATAGTTGCTCTTATATAAGTTGAAAGTAGAATAGTGTTTACCAGAGACTGTAAAGTGTAGAATGGGAAAAGGTTGATCAATGAGTACTAAGTTACTATATCAGATAGGAACAAGAAATACGGATGTGCTCCTGCATACAAGGACGGCTATGCCTCACAAAAATGTATTGTGCATCTCAATATTGAAAGTTTTCACCATAAAGTAATGGTAAGCATTTGAGGAGATATGTTCAACCTGGTTTACACAATTTTACAATGCATACATGTATCAAAAAATCTTGTGATACTCCATAAATATGTATAATTATGCTTTTATGTATGACAGAAATAAATTTGAAAAAGAAATAGGTGAGTTTAAAGACTAATAAAAATCAATGGTGAAGAGTTGTTGCAGGATACATGGTCTCCCCCTTGTCTCTAGCTTGAGTCTGAATACATTCAAAGTGCAGGGATCATATATGCCTCTTCAACAGTTGCATATCTATTTTCTGAGCTGCACCTTTCCATGCTCAGGATACTCAATGTGTAGAAAGTGTCATTGAGTACCTAAAGCCTGGTCTGTCCCTTTGAGTGATAAAGCCTATAGTTTTGTTTACCAATGATCTAAATTAAGGTTGATTCTGAATGTTGGTAGAGTTGTTAAGACACTAAATGATTATTGCTACATTGATAATGGATTTACTGAATGCCACAATGAGAATAGTAGATCTCTTGCTAAATATACGTAGAAACATCCTATAAGGTGTATACATCTTATCCAGCTATTTGGTCTTTTGTACCAAAATGAATCTATGTAGATTTCATGACCTGCCAGATTGCAATTGTTGCCTGTGGGACAAATAGGAAATTCAGAACAGTGAAATTTGCTTATGCATGGCTTTTTCCCCACTAGCAATTTTAGGAAGATCTACCCACAACCCATCTCTCTATTTTTCTTCCTCCATCTCTCTCCTTCCCTCCTTCTATCCCCCTCCCCCTACCTCTGCCCCTCCCTCCCTACCTCTCCCACTCCCTCCCTTCCTTCCTTTCTGTATGGTATTTAAAGGTTAAACCCAGGGCCTTGCACATACTTGGCAAGTCCTCTACCACTGTGTTGCACCCCCAGCCCTATTGTTCATGATTTATTTTGAGTCAGAGTCTCACCAAGTTATGCAGTCTGGCCTCAAATTCGTGATTCTCCTGCCTCTACCTCTCAAGACACTAGAATTACAGGTGTGTCACTGTGCCTTGCTACATTTTTTATATATGGAATACCTCCAAATATAGAAAGGAGATCTGGACACAAATATCAAATACTTTACAACACTACCTAGATCTATCCCAAATTTTTTATATAATCTTGTTTATAACCAACTATTGGCCTTTGGCACATTCACAACACAATTCACACAATGCTACATTTCACAATTTGAAGTTTGAGATTACTGTTAAGTTTACATTTCACATTTTATGTAACTGAATAGTGTTTTCTTTTAAATTTATACTCTTATAAAAGTTGTCATTAGATGCTGTCAAGTCAGATTCAACTAATAGCAACTCTAAGTAAAGCAGAATGAAGCATTACACAGCACTGTGCCAGGCACATTATCTTTATGTTTGAAGCATTTTTGCAGCCACAATTTTCATTTCAGGATATATCAATTAACCAGCTTATAACAGGATATATCAATTAACTAACTTAACCAGTCTGCCTGTGGGTGGGCTAATTAGATAGGTCTCAAAGAAGGTCTCCGGAGTGTGGTTCCCTGTATGAGGATATGAATGAAGAAAAATTTTTTTAAAAATCTAATTATAAATGATTTGTAGACTTTAATGGAAGAAGCTAGTAGGAGCTATTCTTTTGGCAATTTTACACCTTACAAAATATCAGTTGGAGGTATTTTTAGGAAGTTGATGCACCCCCCAAGGTAAAGTGTATTGCTTTTACTATAAATAAAAATAAGCTATCAACTCTCAACCACCTTCAGTATGTCAACCAATAGCCTTCATTGCTTATCCCATTGGTATGATTTTCATAAACACAAGATTTATCTTCTTCTGTAGTGCATTCAGAAAATGCTATCTGGCAAAGCTTTGTTTTAAAATTATCAACATTTGATAATTTTCTTGAAATAAACATTTCTACTTATGGGCCTATTTCTATTTGTTCTTTATTTTTGCTTCCATTTTCTATCTCTTTTTTCCCTGATATATCTAATGACTAGTTATATCTAATGACATGATATATTTCTAGAAATATACTGCATCTATGTCAAACTTCATTCACAGATATCTTTGTCTACTCATCTATTAAACAACTCTTTGTAGGTTTCCTTTATTCATTTACATGCACTTTTAGAAAATTTTCCTTTTAAGGTTTTTCATAACTTTGTATGTACTATTGTTGCCATATAGTGTTTCCATTTGTATTTCACAATTTGTAAATGCAAGCCATTTCCACTTGCATAGAATTATGATGTGCCACAAGAATATTTTAATCAATGGTGAACTGCCTTTGATTATAAAGAAGTTAAAATTTTCCTTTTCCTTAGTGATATCATAGCCACCATAACATTCTAGAGAATGTGTTATATGTTTGTGGTGGTTTGGGTGTAAATGAACCTACTGTGTTGTGATACATAAAAGTATACCATATACAATTATGTATAGTACATATTACTTCATAATGATAACATGACAGTTTACTGGTCTATGTATTTACTATACTGTATGTTTTATCATTATATAGCATGTACTTGTTCTATTTACATTTTTAAAAAGTATTGCAAAAGAGTCTCAACTGAGTATCTTAGGAAGTATTCCAGAAAAACATATTAGGCTATACCATAGGATCTAGGCATACAGTAGGCTATACCATGGAAGTTTGTATGCTCTGTCGTGTTTGCATAAGAAAATAGTCAAAGGAGTTGTTTCTCAGGACATATCGCATTGTTAAGCAATGTATGACTGTAAAATATCCACAGGTTGTGATTGAAAGTTGTCTGATGTATACACTTGTCTGATTTACCATTTATATGACCTTTTGTGTACCAATTACTCTGGAGGCCTAGAATGTTTAGAAAATATATTAAACCAAAGGAAGAAAGGCTGTTAAAATTCCAATAAGTTAAATTGAGAAGCTCACTCCTCTGAATAATAAATGAGTAGCCTTTAAAAAGTTAATATCTTGTTAAAAAAACTCATGTAGCCATCACAGAATGAGGGAAAAATATAATAGTTCATTTTTAATTTTGCAGTTTCATTAACCATACAGTCCTTCTTTACTGCATTAATGCCCCCTTTGTATTGAAAAGATTGCAGAAAATAGATTACTTTTGGCATTTACTTAAGGTACACTTTAACCTCCCAAGAAATATTTGGAGACTTCATTAGCTGCATATTGCCATAATACAGCTAGTAATAAATGATAATGATTTCATTATAAAGTTGGAATCAATGACAGCATGATTAGGAATATTTGTTAACCTGGAATACATAGTTAACTCTAGAGGTGAAATAAAAGACAAAATCATTTCAAATGTTAGTGAAAAACACATTAGAGCATAACTTAATAGCAAAAGAATACCCGCATTTTATAAAAAGTCAAGGAAATCTATAATTACGGAACATTATGGAAAGGGTAAAGATGTGAATACATGCAGTCTACCTGCAGGAAACCTAAACCATTTAGGTTAATGAAATGTCTGTGAAACTCATGTTAATTAGCAAGTTCACAGGAATCTTGTTTTATAAATGCCACGGTAAAAAAAATATTAGGGCTCCATAACAAAGCTATGTTCAATCTACATTATTACATAGGGCTTATCTCCTTCAGGCTTTTGTCTACTTTCTGCCTAGTTATTTAGTTACGTGTTTTTAAGTATTACATATTTATGTCAATTATGTGGCTTTGAAGACTCTGATAAACAGTAAATTGGATTTCTTTTATAAAAGAGTTAACATTGAAAACTTCATTAATATAATGTTTGCAACATGGTAACTTATTAACTTATTTTTCTCTGTTATGTCTGTCTGATACAACATCAGTGAAAACTCTTTCATTCAAATGTAAGAATTTTGCCCATCAAAATCTAGTTTAAGGTGGATAACAAAGCCTCAAATTGCATATGAGATATTGTACACTATATAGGTAGGACCAGAAAAAATACGGTTTACATTTTTAGAATAAGACAAAAGCAGCATACCATCAATAAATACTACCACACTAATCCCATTTCTAGCCCATAAAATTTACTGCTTACTCATAGGATAATCACAGAAGACAGAATTCACTGGTAAAACTTGGTTATTTTTTTCCCTTTTACATCTACTAAAGTAATGTCTATATACAATGCCTTTATCACTTCTCTTACTTTCAAATGTGTGGCTGTGTCTGATTGACTGAGGCTAAGTTCTGTAGCACATCTGGTCCCAAAAGAAATTAAGAATTTGGTCCCTGATTCTAGTGTTTGCAGAGGAATCTAGAACCTGGAAAATTCTCTGAATACAGAGAAGTATTTCAGTAGTTGATAGACAAAGAGTTTCCATTATAAAATGTGGCAGTAATATACACTTTACTAACCCAAATGTGAAGGAAAAAATATACACTGGCAAATTTTAACCAATACTTTTGATAGTAATGAAAACCAGAAAGTAGGCAGGAAAGCTGGAATATCTGACTACCAATGTAGTATGTTATCATTGAAAGAAGATAACTGCACTAATTTAAGTTTACATTTCATGCAACTTTACACCTGACAACACTCTAGTCTGTACAGAACTGTACGTCTAATAGTAAATTAACAAGTTATGCTCATTTGAGGAGTCAGAGTAGTGAGATCTCCGTAGGCAGAACAAAGAGCCGGGAAATTTAGCACAGGAGGAAGGTATCTCACGCAAGTGAAAATCACAAAGAACAACCTCACAAGGAGTAAAAACCTAAAATCTGCATATGAACTCCATTTGGATATACAGATGGTCCCTGAATTGCAGATTTAACTGAAATTCCATAGCCCTTGGAGAAAGCAGCTAATAGGGAAATAGAACAGGACAGATATTTTAAATATAGAATGATAGAGGGAATAAATGTGGTGTTTGAGTACCAAAATATAAATGTTAGAAAATATTTACTCTTCAAATAAAGCCCATAGTGTCTACAAAATATCCTCTTTATAACCTAGTATATTATTTGAGGGGCTGGGATTTAGCTCATTTGGTAGAGCACCGCCCTGAAGTCTCTGAAGTCCTGAGTTTGATTCACAGCACCACAGAAATGGGAGAAGGACATGGTAATCCACTTCCAAGGCAATTCCGAAATAATCAGCCATTGAATACCCTATGAGGATCACTATGAGTCAATGGTTCTCCTGAGAAGTCAAAGAATTTAAATAAACTATTATAAACCTGCCTGCAGCCATACCATTGTGCCATGGGATCCTGTCAGATCTAAGAAGCTAAGCAGGGTCAGACCTGGTTAGTACTTGGGTGGGAGACCACTTGGGAACACCAAGTGCTGTAGGCTTTGGAGAAGAACCCAGCAACCCACTCCAAAAATCAATCACCAATTGAAAACGTTATGAATAATAATAGTTTCAGACAGCAACTCAAGGTCCCTAACAACAATAATTATATACACATCAAGCACTAATGGAATAGATACCCAAGAGAGTGAATACATGGAGAATTTCAAAAGAGAAAATATAAAGAAATAATGATATAGTTTCCCAAACTGAGGAATGGAATATCTCATGAAGAATTCACTAATTGGCCTTACTAGTACATGAGCAATAACAAGGAGAAAGTAAATCAAGATTAATTTTCCTATATAAAGAATAGAGGGGAAAGTAAACTTAGACCCACTCTACTACTAATGTAACAGGGTCTCAGAAATAGAGCAGAAAGGGGGGAAGTGAGAGAAAACAACTGACAATTGAAAGGATAATAGTTTCCCAACTTGGAAAATATATATATACCTATAGATTCAAGACACTCAAAGAATTCTGCACAGAATAAAGATGAAGCAAATCAAGTATAGGCATATCAGTCAAATCATGGGGAGGAAGAGAGAGTAAATTTTGAAAGCAACTAAAGGAAGTGTTAAATTACATAAAAATGACAGATTACTTCAAATCTGAAATGGGGACGTAGGAAAACAACAGAACCAACTCTTCAAAATTCAAAGAACAACTGCCTGTCAACTCCAAATTCTGTAAGTAGATAAAATACTTCTTGGCAAAACAAAGATTTCTTCAGACTAAAGAAAGGTTAGAGAATTTGTCATCAACAAAGTTAAATAGTTGTTGTTGTTGTTGTTAGGTGCTGTGGAGTCGGTATCAGACTCATAGCGACCCTCTGTACAACAGGGGAAACACTATTGTCAGTGCTTCTCTGCTGTTCATAGGGTTTTCAATGGCAGGTTGATTTTTGGGAGGGGGTTGCCAGGTCCTTCTCCCAAGCCTACAGCTTCCGGTGTTCCCAGGCGGTCTCCCATCCAGGTACTAACCAGGCCCAACCCTGCTTAGCTTCCGAGATCTGATGGGATCCGATGCCACAGGGCTACAGCTGCAGGCAAAGTTAAATAGAGGAAATACAAAAGGAAGTTATTAGGGTAAGGAAAGATAACAGGATATTCTGATCTATAGGAAGAAATAGGAAATGCCAGGAAAGATATGTGAGTAAATGTAAACAACTAAGGTTTTTATTTTTACTTCTTTCAATAATAAAAGTACAAAACAAAGTACACTGAGTGTTTGATAATATATGTTGTTGTTGTTAGGTGCCGTCGAGTCGGTATCCAACTCATAGCGACCCTCATAGGGTTTTCAATGGCTGACTGTTTTGGGATTGCCTTGGGAGTGGATTGCCAGGCCCTTCTCCCATTTTTGCGGTGCTGGGAATTGAACTCGGGACCTCAGAGACTGCAGCGCAACGCTCTACCCACTGAGCTAAAGTAGAGTTATATATTACACATAGCTCAACAGGCAGGCTAAATGGGACAGCTTTGCTTCAATGTTACTTTATGTTATATGAAAAATACCCTATTATCATTAAGTGGACTTTAAGTGAATAAACTGAGGATTCTTGTTATAATCCCTAGAGAATCACCATATACAAAGAAAAGAGTCTGACAAAATGTCAATAAGGAATTAAGCTGGAACACTGAAAATTATTCAATATAAAAAGTATGAAACAAAGAATAGAGGAAGTTGGGTAAGATGGTACATGCCTGTAATCCCACCAACTCAGGAGGCTGAAGCAGGAGGATGGGAGTTTGAGGCCAGAGGCAGCCTGCACAGCTTAGCAAACCTGTCTCAAGTTAAATTTGTAAAAGGTGGGCAGCCTGGGGGCAGAGCTTAGTGGTAGACCAGTTTCAAAGATTGTAAGAGGCCCTGGTGGCAGCCCTAGAGTTCCTCCAAAAGGAAAAAAAAAAAAAATACAACCAATACAAAGAGCAAAACAAGAGACTGAAATTATACCTCATAAATAATTACTTGAAATGTAAATGAAAAACATTCTAAAGATAGACTGTTGATCAGATAAATGCTTATTAGACATGCATATTAAATATTAGGGAACAGATAGGTTAAAAGTAAAATTACTTTGGAAATAAACCACAGAAAGACCAAGCATAAGAGAACTTAGGTAACTATATAAAAAGTAATCCTGCAAACAAGGCGTATCATACCACATGAACAGAGATCTTTCATGATTATAAAAATGTCCATTTATCATTAATAAAGGGATGGAATTTAGCTCAACTGGTAGAGTGCTGCTCTGCATTCCCCTAGGCTCTAGGTTCCATCCCCAGCACAGCAAAAATGGGGGAAGGACCTGGCAGCTTACTCTCAAAACAATCCTGACACAATCAGCCATTGAAAACCCATGAGAGTTGCTATGAATCAGACTTGACTCAATGGCATCTAACAGCTAATAACTAGATGATAATGCTAATTGATACCTGTAACCTTACCACTCTGGCATCAGATCCCTCAGATCTCTGATGCTAAGCAGGGTCCAGCCTGGTGACTACTTTTGCTGTAGGCTTGGAAGAAGCACCTAGCAGCGCACTCCCAAAAACCAATCAGTCACTGAAAACCCTATGAATAACAGAGAAACACAGACAATAGTGCCGGGCAAGGCACAGTGTTGGATCCCATTTTGTCTGTTGTACATAGGGTCACGATGACTCAGACATCAACTCCACAGCACCTAACGACAATGCTAATTGATAGAACAAAATAGAATAAATCTTTTACAACATTTAACCATATTGATCTAGTCAAAACTTAATGGAAACTACAGAGTACATTTCCTGTTATACCATATATGAGATATTTCTGAAAATAGGCTAAACAAGATCACAAAATATGTCTCACTAAGTTTTCTATCTTTGAAATGTCTACCTCTTTACAAAGTATATTATGGTAATTCAATATGTATATACAAAATGTCTTAAGTAAGAATAAGCATTTCCATTTCTTCAACCATTAATCAATTTTATGTCTTGAGAATTTTGTATTCTTTTAGTCATTTTTAAATGTATCATTGGTTGTTTCCACACTAAAGAAGAAACAGGAATGATTCCTCCTCTCTGACTATATTTTTAGTACCTCTTATTGAATTTCTTTCTGATCCCACATCCCCCCACTATTCCTAGTCTTCAGTGACTAATATTCCATTCCATTCTTCTACAAAAGAAGCAGCAGCATACTTTCTGGACTTAACATAAATGTGTTAAAATGAGTAAAGTTAAACTATCAAAGAAAGCCTACAAAGTTGCAGTATTAAGCTACACATCTTTGAATAGCCTACAGTTCATAAAAGAAATCATAAGAATCATTGTAAAATGTTTTAAAATGAAATAAAATTACCCTATGTCAAAATGTAAGAGATAAACTCAAACAGAACATAGAGTAAAAACTTTGTACAAATGTTTATACTAAAAAAAAGAAAAGTCTAAAATGAAAGTGAACAAATTTTCCATCTTTAAAATCTAAAACAAAAGAAAATAAAGTAGAAGGAAATAAAAGAGAAGATTAAAAATCAATAAACTAGAAAGTGGACACAGAGGAGAAAATTGACATAGCCAAAATTAAATCTGAGAAACAAAAACAAGACACAGATTACAACTACCAAGAACTGCAGAGATTAGTCTTTATAGAAAAAAGTAGACATGGTGAATCATTTTATATAAATTTTCGCCAGTTGGATAAATTGATCAAATTCCTTGAAAGAAAATAAAAACAAAAATCAAGCCTCCACTAGGTGCCACCATCCTGGTAAAGGGCTCCTGGTGGAGGTAGAATGGAACTTCCTGTTCTCATGAGAGCCAGCGGCATGGTGACAAGATCAAATGAAGCATACAAAGTACAATATATTATATTAAATAAGTTGAATTCATTGTGAAGTACCTTACATAAAAACAAGACTAAGCAAAACAAACACATGAATGGACAAATTCTAGATACAGGATTATTCCCCCTGTTGCCTTCTTTCAAACAGGAAAATAATAGAGGAGATGATCCATGTAGAAGGGAACATGGAGTGGGCTCTGGGTGCACAGAGAGGCCAGCTTCTTTTGCTGCCTCAGTTGGGGAACCCTGGAATCATTGAGGCCGGGGCTGAGGTGAATGGGTCACACTGCTCCTGGGGCTGCTGGGAGCCACTGTGGGCAGCAGTGATGTTCCTAGGCAGAAGCCACGGTATACACCTTGTTTAGTGAGATCTGTTTCTTCTATAACAATCACAGCAACTGATTAGTCTAAAGAAAATAAAGCATTGATTTATTTCCTGTACTGGGAGTTGAAGCCAGGACCCCATGCATGCTAGGCAAGTGCTCTACCACTGAGCTGCACCCCTAGAATCCCACAACCTTTCTTTTATACTTTGAGACAGGATTGCACTCAATTACATAGGCTGTCTTTAGCCTCCATCTCACAATCATCCTGCCTCAGGCTCCCAAGTTACAAGGATTACAGGTATGCACCATGATTCCCAGGTAAGGATCAAAATGTGATGCTGGCATCTTTGTTGGTGGTATTAATACCAAAAGTTTTGCTACTCTTTACATTGGATGCAAAATATATTAAGAGAGACATTTGATATAAAGCCATGAATGAATGAAGATGACACCATCATTTAATGAAATCCAAAGATCAAGGTAAAAAGAAAGATTGATTCAGCCCTAACTATTTTGGTCTATTACCTTAAAACATTCTCTTCTCAAAAATAGTATAACCAGGGTATGTATATGGTATGCAAAATATCATATGAACATGTAAAGATTCATAATGATTGCTAAAAGTAAAAGGTTTGGGTTCTAAATGAAAATTTGGGACTCCGGGACAATTTGTACAATGGTTGTATTCACTTTTAACAAATATATAG
>VMDO01003617.1:0-113234 GCA_007922755.1 Pedetes capensis
CGCCCCACGTGCCTGTCCACAACCATCAGGCCCCGCCCCCGTCCAGGCCGACCCTAGTCCCGCCCCGTCCCACAGGCCCCAGCCCCACGTGCCCGCCCACGGCCATCAGGCCCCGCCTATGGCTGCCAGCCCCCGCCCACACCCCGGACTCGCTCCAGGACCTCGCTCTCCAGGCGCATCCACGCCCCAGCACGGCCGCGCTCCACTATACCCATCCTGCCCTTCCCCTCCCCTGCGATGGCATTTGTGGCCCGGAGACTGGAGCGACGCTGCTGTCCCAGGTAAGTTGGAAGCCTCCAGCCGCTCCTCCAAGGTCGCCTGCCAGAGGTCCCAGTCCTGGCTGGGCTGGGGCCCGCGGGAGCTGCTCTCTCTGTTTTGTGGTCTGGGTGGCAGCAGTGGCAGGATTATGTTTTCACGGTTTTCCAGCGATCGAGCGCGGCAGCGTGGCCGCCTCCGCTGGGCCCCGTGGGGTCAAGATGGACGCGGCGCCTGGTCAGGGCCCGCGGATCTCTGGCCGCTGCGCCCGGCGTGTGCCCGCGTCCGAAACTGGGCTCCCGGCGAGCGAACTGCCCCTGCAGCGCCTGCTGCTTCCGGTGGCGCCTGGGCCTGCGGGCCCCACTCTTTCTGGGGTGCAAAGTGCTCCTTTGCTCGAGTGAGTAGGACACGTTCCTAGTTTGCCAAGCGCTGGAAAATCGCGATTGATCATGGCCTGTGTGGGCTTAACCCTTTGGCTACCTCCGGGACACATGTCACAAAGTGTGTATGAATTTGACAGAAAATCAAGAAAGTGGTGGGAAAAGCATTTTACAAACTCATGCATTCGGAACATTTTGCTAATCATGTTTGTTCATTGTAATGAAGAATTTCTGGAAGTAAAATACTTACATATTTTGAGTTGAAATTGGTAGTCAGAAAGTTAAAACGATTTGCTTTTCCTGTAATGTTTTTGCTATAATGTTGAGTGAAATGGCACTTACACAGCCAGGATAATGTAACGACCTCAAAGGAGTCTGTACATAGGGAATAAAACCTGGAATTATGGCGGTTGCCTTGAAGTGGTTGAATTATGAATGATTTAATTTTCTCAAAAGTTCATGTTTTTGCAACTTGTTTTTATACCCCACACTTCATTTTAAAATAAATAATATTGCCCTACATTTTATGGGAGCTTGCATATTAAAGCCTTCTGTGGACATTTTAAATTTCCTTTCCCTTTTACTTGGAATTTCTCCTGTGCCCAATTCAAGTGAAATGCAGATTTTTGGGGGGAGAAAAAAAAAAAAGAAAAAGGGAAAGAAAGAGAAAAAGAGAAAGATTTTATTGAATTACACACTGATATTCCAAGCTTCATGCCTAGCGTTCATTGCAAGGCACATTGCATTGCATGTAATCGCAAGGAAGGTGATACATTCACCAGGTTTGGGATTTATTTTTAACTTAGTTTAATCATCTTTAATGCCCTTAGCTTTGTTATTCAGACACAGCACTGTGCATGTCCACTCTTCTGTCTGTGTCCTCCGTAGTTTGTTGAACTTTGCCACACTAACCCCACTTGAAAACGTGTGTGCTTATCGACTTGTGTGTGCCCTGGTGTTGACATTGCTGCTCTGTCCCTGTCTGCCTGGCTACTCTCCCTGCACTCAGACCCTGAGGATAGGGGATGCCTGCTGAGCGCCTTCCAGCACAGGTCGATTTCCTCCCTTGTTGAGAAAGGTGTATGTGAAATGCCGGCAGCTACTCATCTGACCTTTTGAACATTTCTCGAAATCCTCGTTCCTTTGCCCCCTCCTTCCACCTGTGTGTATGTTGGATGCTGTGTTTTGCCAGCAGGGAACTGACCTGATCATAGATATGTTTTGTTCTTCAGTGAGTGCAGAACTGTTTTAGGACCTTTGAACTCAGGGCTAAGTTCTGTGCACTTTACTCCCTTTTTTCCTCCTGCCCACCTTTGCCCTTCATTTACAACTCGTCCATCGCAAAATTCACCCAGCCATTCCATTTGGGATCGCTTACAGGTAACGCTCTGGATTCTAGCATCCTTTTCCTTTTTTTTTTTTTTTTTTGGTGGTACTGGGGTTTGAATCCAGGGCCTCGTGCCTGCATGCTCTGCAAGTGCTGGACCACTGAACTTCACCCCCAGCCCATTTTTTTACTTTTTTGAGACAGAGTCTCACTAAGTTACGCGGACTGCCTCTGGTCTCGAACTTGCGATCCTCCTGCCTCCTGAGCCACTGGGATTACAAGCGTGCGCCACGGCGCCCGGCACTCCTTTTCCATGATTTAAAAATTACTGCAGTTAGCTTCTGTATGGATTTCTTATTAGGAGTCATTTGCAGCTAGCTTGTTGGGACAAGTATAGAGAAAATACTGACAGATACACATGGTATCTTGGTATATAAGGGTTGAGAACAATTAGAAATCAGGCTGCGGAAATGCAAGGGCTAGGATCAAACGGAAACCAGTCCACTATTTGTAGTCTTCTGCAGGTCTTTAGGCCCCCGGTGCTTCAGCTGCACACGAACAGAACAGCAATGGCAGCCAGTCAGCAGGACTTTGAGAATGCAGTGAATCAGGTGAAACTCCTGAAGAAGGATCCCGGAAATGAAGTGAAGCTAAGACTCTACGCATTGTACAAGCAGGTAACTGCCTAAAGCCTAACATTATTTAGAGCCATTTTGAGATGACTCCGTAAATAGGTGGGCTGGGATTTCGCTCAGTTGGTAGAGCGCTGCGCTGCAGTCTCTGAGGTCCCGAGTTCAATTCCCAGCACCGCAAAAATGGGAGAAGGACCTGGCAATCCACTCCCAAGGCAATCCCGAAACAGTCAGCCATTGAAAACCCTATGAGGGTCGCTATGAGTCGGATACCGACTTGACGGCACCTAACAACAACAACCTTAAATAGGTACGCCATTTGGCCACTAAAATGCAGCTTTAATATTCTGGGTATTCTGCTGCCTTTCCTCTGAAGAGTGTCTATAGGTGAGTTTTATTTTGTTTTTTAATATTGGGCCTTGAAATACTATTAAGGCACAAAATAACCTCTCAGGTTTGCTCCAGAGTAAAAGAGACTTAAAAGATATAACGTTCAAATGTTTAGATCCTACTTGACTTCCTCCTGATGAGAATAAATCAACTGATGAAAAGGTATTTTGAGACAGTTGGGAGGTGTGAATATGGAATATTAGAGATTACCTCGGAATTACTGTTAATGGTGTCATAGTTATGTAAGTCGCCGGCAGCTGTAGCCCTGTGGCATCCGATCCCATCAGATCTTGGAAGCTAAGCAGGGTCAGGCCTGGTTAGTACCTGGATGGGAGACCGCCTGGGAACACCAGGTGCTGTAGGCTTGGGAGAAGGACCTGGCAACCCCCTCCCAAAAATCAATCTGCCATTGAAAACCCTATGAACAGCAGAGAAGCACTGACAATCATGTTTCCCCTGTTGGACAGAGGGTTGCTATGAGTTGGATACCGACTTGACAGCACCTAACCACAACAACAACAAGTTATGTAAGAAAATGTGGCTGTTTTTTAGAAATGCTTACTAAGTGTGTAGTGGTGAAACAGCGTCATGTTTGGTATGGTTGAGCTGCACTAAAATAAGCACATCTGCAGCCATAGCACCCTGGCATCCGATCCTGCCTGATCTCGGAAGCTAAGCAGGGTAGGCCTGGGAGACCGCCTGGGAACGCCAGGTGCTGCAGGCTAGGGAGAAGGACCTGGCAATCCACTCCCAAAACAATCGGCCATCAAAAACTTTATGCACAGCAGAGAAGCACTGATAATAGTGGCGGGCATGGCACAGTGTTGGGGAGTGTTTCCTTCTGTTGTACATAGGGTCGCTATGAATCAGACCCGACTCCATGACACCTAACCACCACAACAAAATAAGCACAAAAGAAATGAAAGAAAAAGAAAAGAAAGAAGATAAAAGGAAAATACACAAAACCAGTAAGGCAAAATATGATAATTGTTCACTTTGAGTGATCAAGCAGTGAGAACTCACTTCCGTGTACGTTTGAAAGTTTTTATAACACAACTAAAAAACTAAGGATTTTAAATGATAATGCCAACGACTTTCATGGCTTGTCTGCCACTCTGGCCCCTTGTGTTATCATCTAATAACACCACAGGTGATCAGCCTGGGTCTCTCTTACTTTCACGCGGGTATGTACAATGAGGAATTTATCCTTGCCCATGAGGCTTAATCCTCAGCTTCTGGGAGGCGCTCTCTTACCCCCCTAAGCTGTCCTGCCTGATGGAAATGCCTTTGTTTGCCTCCGATAGTCAACGTGATTCAAGTGGGGAGTTGGCCACCCTGGGAGAAACCTTCTCGGGTGGGGCCTTCAGGTTAGCAGTCCTGCTTGTGTGGTAGAGCCCTGGCAGAAACTCTGGACACCGTGGCTGCAGAGAGCGGCTCTGGCTGACAAGACTCCAAGCCTTTGCCCTGCATTATTTCCCTGTGCAGGCAGACATAACTCATTTTAGGGACTGATAGCCAGTAGCACCCATTCTCCCTCCGGTCTTGTTTTCTGTTATTTGTACAGATGTGGAGAACATTTAGATCGCTTTACGTACCCCGGGGGCATTTGAGGGAGGTGTTCTGGATTTTATGGATCATAAATATTTCAGGCCCCAGTTTGTCTGAACATCTGACCCCCAGTGACCCCTGTCCTCCTCACAGGCCACAGAAGGACCTTGTAATCTGCCCAAGCCGGGTGTGTTTGACTTCATCAATAAGGCCAAGTGGGATGCGTGGAACACCCTCGGCAACCTGCCCAAGGTGAGTGTCCTGTTCAGTCTGCTTTTACTTGCTGAACCTCTAGAAAGTTTTGTTTCTCCTCAAATGATTCCCAGTGGTGCCTTTAAAATCCTTCTTATTTTTTAGACAGGGTCTCACTCCATAGCCCAGGCTGGCCTCGCCCTTGAGATCCACCTGCCTCAGCCTTCCAAGTGCTGGGACTACAGGTGTCGGCACCACCCCTGGCTCTCTTGAAATCTTTTTTCTTTTACCAGTGTCAAGGGGTTGAACTCAGGGCCTCATGCATGTTAGGCAAGGGCTCTCCCATAATGCTGCATCCCAGCCTCTCTCTCTTTCCTTCTTTTTATTTTTTTATTTTTTGCGGTACTGGGGGTTAAACCCAGGGCCTTGCGCATGCATGCTTTGCAAGTGCTGGACCACTGAGCTGCACCCTCAGCCCGTTTTTTTTTTACTTTTTGAGACAGGGTCTCGGTAAATTACACAGACTGCCTATGGTCTCCAACTTGAGATCCTCTTGCCTCTGCCTCCCAAGCCGCTGGTATGACAGGCATGCGCCACTGTGCCCGGCTCCTCTTTCATTTTTTTAATTTTGATTTTGAGACTCAGGGTCTCTCTGAGTTGCACAGGCTGCCTCTGGCCTCAAGCTCACGATCCTCCCCCCACAGCACCCTCGTCCCCTGCCCATGAGTTGCTGAGATCACAGACGGGCACCATGGCGCCTGGCACGTTTAGAAATCTTGACACGCCTCTATTGAATCAAAGCCTCTATTGAATCAAAGGTGCTGTCTGTATTGCAAAGCGCTATTTATTAGTGTTGTCTGTTTCTCAGAATGTGTATTTCTTGGCCATGAGCTGTTTGACCTCACTCTTCAGGAAACCGCAAGGCAGAACTATGTGGACTTGGTGTCTGGCCTGAGTCTTTCATCAGAAGCCTCTACCAAGGTCGAGCCAGGAGCTGACAAAACACTCCCTGGGTCTGAAGACGTGGTGGTGACTTCCGAAGACGGCATTACAAAGATCATGATAAACCGGCCCGCAAAGAAAAACGCCCTCACCACGCAGGTACGGTGCCCTGCCTTGGGAGTGGTCCTGTTCGTCGTTTCTATTTGTCGCAGTCAAACTCTAACATTTAAACATTGCTGCTGTCTGTGGGGTTCCTCTGGCTTGGTTTGTGCAGGATGGATTATCGCGGCCACTTCAACAGCGTCACATCCTTGGTTTAGGATTTGGGAGGCTCGGGTAGGTTCTATGTATCCAAAAGGCGCCGCGACTTTCCTGTGAATGGAAGCATAAATGAAATCAGTGTAGGTGAAATGTACATAGCTATTTGAGAATATGTCGAGAGGCTCCCTACAGTTGGTGTAAACTGCCTCCAATAGTGTCTTCTTGTCACTTAGACCTGGGATTCACAGAGCCACAATAAACCCCAGAGTTAACATTCTGCTGTCTTTAAATTCCTGACTGACCCACGGACGTGTTGTTCTGAGTAATCTTACTCCCTCCCGAGTCCCTGCCGGTGCTGGATGGACTGGGATGTGGCACTTTGGTAAGCTCAGGCACTTGCTTTACGGGGTCACATATGATCCCGTGATACCAGTTATGTGAGTTATATGTTAGCCGTTATCGTAGGGTCAAAGCAGACCCAGAAGGTTATATGTTGCTCTTTGTTTACAATCCTAACTACACATGCTTCCCTAAGTGGCGGAGGGGGCGGTGGTTTAGCGCTGCAGCGCCTGCCCAAGCAAGCTGTTCAGGCTGCTCTTGAGACCTTGCTGCTTGTGATGGGTGCCAGCCCAAGTCAAAGATAAGGAAGAAAAATGCCACATCTTTTCAGTGATCAAACCATCCAGGAAATCTCAGATGTCCACAGTGACTCCAACAGTGAATCCGTATATTCAGACACATTGGTGCTGTTTATGAAGATGAAGTGAGAGGTGATTCGAATGAGTTCTGACAGAAACTTCTGAAGGAGGGTCACCGCCTACTGAGGAAATTATTGATTCTCCTGTCACCGAAGAAGCTGAAGCACGGCGATATCTTGTGAGGCGGCTATTGTGGCAAGAACAGGTATAAGAGTTCAAGCCAGGGGCCGGGTGTGGTGGCGCACGCCTGTAATCCCAGCGGCTCAGGAGGCGGAGGCGGGAGGATCGCAAGTTCGAGACCAGAGGCAGTCTGCGTAACTTAGCAAGACTCTGTCTCAAAAAGTCAAAAAAATGGGCTGAGGGTGCAGCTCCGTGGTCCAGCACTTGCAAAGCATGCAGGCGCGAAGTACCCCCAGTACCACACACACAAAAAAAAAGCTGAAACACATCGACATCTTGTAAAGCAGGCTACGATGACAAGAACAGGTATAAGAGTTCAAATATCTGCTGGCTCGAGTGCAAATCTAACATGATGACTCAAAGGCTCGGAATTATAGACCCTGCTGAATCGAAAACAACCTGCTTCCAGTCAGATCATTTTATTTGCTTATATCAGAAGACATCGTTCAAGTTGTGTGCAATCATACCAACCAAAAAATTATAAAACATTTAGAAAAGTATACAGCATATACAAAGCATGTTTCTGAAATTGACACGAGAGCCTTCTTGAGATTGTAATTGTTGACTAGAATTTCAAATCAGGACGTGAAGATGTAGAGTCACTTTGGGCTGCTGACAGGACTGGAAGAGATATTTTTAGAATGATTGTGCCTCTCAAACTATCTTCATTCCTGCTATCAGCACTCCGATTTGATGACATTTATGCAGAAGAAGAGAGCAAAGTGACGGATGCAGCAGCCATAAGCTCTGAAGTTTTCCAAAAGTTTATTGGCAATTGTTAAGCGAATTATAGTTGTTGAGAGTATCTGACAGCAGATGAGATGCTTTGTCCCTTTAGAGGATGGTGGGAATTTAGAGTTTATGTGAGATCTAAACCTGCTAAGTGTGGCATGAAATTCCATGGCCAGATCCACACAACATGTCAATTTACATCAGTAAACAGGCTTCTGACAGAAGGAAGGAACTCTGCATTCGCACTCAAACTCTTCTTCGATTAGCTGCACCAGTCATACACATTGTGAGATCAGATCTTCCTTATTTAGATTTGTAACTGATAAGACATTGGCTTCTTCTGTTCCAAAGAACAATCAAAGAATGCTCGTGATTTCCTCAATGCCTCATGATGCAATCATTGATAAGACTGATAAACCTGAAATAATCATATTTTGTAATGGTACAAAAGAGGGGTGGTTACATTAGATGAGAAACAAGCAGATTATTCTGTAGCTCATAGAACTAAGCTCTGGCCAGGTGTGATATTTGTGGCTCTATTGAATATATCGGGCTGGGATTTAGCTCAGTTGGTAGAGCGCTGCTCTGCAGTCTCTGAGGTCCCGAGTTCAAGTCCCAGCACCGCAAAATGGGAGAAGGACGTGGCAACCCACTCCCAAGGCAATCCCAAAACAGTCAGCCATTGAAAATCCTATGAGGGTCGCTATGAGTCGGACTCGACTCGATGGCACCTAACAACAACAACAATTGAATATATCATCAGCAAATGGATATATTTTATGGAAAACGCTGAATGTAGAAAAAGAATGCAATGTAAGGATTACGTAAAAGGAGTTGGGCTGCAGTTGATCATAGCACACATCCAAAACAGGGAAGTTGAGTATGCAAGATGCCTAAGAGACCTCTGAAGAAGGTAAGTATTTATAAGAGCACAAAGTGTGTTGGATAGTCCAGGGCCCAGAAGAAACGCTTCCAAAAGAGGTCTTATGTGTCAGGGAAAAAAAACTACAGATATACTCAAAAATGCACTCTATGCTTGAAATTTACTTATAAGGTTCATTCAAGCACAAATATGTGATAACTATAGAGAGTAGTACTTAAAGATTAGATGTTGTTCCTATCTTCAATAAGTAGGTGATTTGGTATGTGATTTTCCATATTTTGTGATTGAGCTCATAAAAATTGTTGATTTTCTAACCCTATTTTGTTGTTAGGTGCTATCAAGTCAGGTTCAACTCATAGTGACCCTGTGTACAACAGAACAAAACACTCCCCAGTTCTGCACCAGGCACACGATCTTTTTTATGTTTAAGCCCATTGTTGCAGACATTGTCAATCCATCTAGTAGAGGGTCTTCCTTTTTTTCATTGACCTGCCCCTTTCTCAAACATGAAGTCTTTCTCCAGGGATTAGTCTCTCCTGACAACGTGTCCAAAATATGTCAGACGCAGGCAGTCTAACCATCCTTGCTTCCAAGGAGCACTCTGGTTGCACTTCTTCTGGGACAGATCTGTTGGTTCTTTTGGCAGTCTGTGCTATATTCAGTATTGGTCTCCGGCACCATAATTCAAAAGCATCTGCCATAGCACCGAGTAATTGTATAAGGAAGGAAAATCCCTTCAGGTGTATCGGACCACCTTTTTGGTTATTTAAATAGAACCACCATAAATGCTTGGCATTGTGCTGAGAGCAGGCTTGCAGACTGACAGAGTTAAATCCCTTAGGTGGAGGTTCTGATTTTCATCATTCTTTTTCCTCACCTTCCCTTTCACACAGATGTATGAAGAAATCATACTTGCGCTTAAAGCAGCAAGCACGGATAACTCAGCCATAACTGTTTTAACAGGTAAGACATTTTCTCAGACTTCTTACTTAAATTTCCATTTTGAGGAGTCTCTTACTAGATAAGAAATTGAGTGAAAAAGCTTGAAGGTCTTTTCCAGTACTGTGATTCTCTTTATAAATATACAAGAATATAATAGACACAGGGCAACCAATCCTTGTAATTACCCAAGGTAAAGCAAATACCCCAGCCTGGTTTGGACAACAACAACTATTGATTCACAATAGTCAAAACAGAAAACAACTCAAATGTCCCAAAACAGATGGAAGAATAGACACATTGTTGAGTATTCATACAAATGGAATACTACTCAGCAATGGAAAGGAACAAATAAATGATACACACAAGAACACAGAGGAATTTTTAAAACAGTTCAGCAAAATCCGTAAAATACAAGAGAATACATATTGCTTGATTTGATTCATGTAAAGTCCTACAATATTGGGCAAAAGTTCTAATCTATGGGGATTGAAGTCCAAAAGTGACCGCCTTGATGCAGGTTGGTGGTAGGGTAGAAAAGAGCCTCTAGGAACATTCTGGAATGTTCTGCATAACAGCCCCCTTATCCAAGGATTTTCTTCCTGTGGTCTTACTTTTTCAGGCTTCAGTTAACCATGGTCACCCTTGGTTTGAAAATACTAAGTGGAAAATTCCAGAACATAAACAATTATTTGAAAATAACTTTTATCGTAGTATATTGTTATTTTAAACTTTAATTATTGTTGCTAACATCTTACCTAATTTATAAATTTAAGCCTTGTCCTCTTTCAGTGTCCTCAGGGGCTGGGTTTCCGGACCACGGATACCCAAGTCTGCTGATGGCCGAGTTCCATGTATGAAATGACATTGTGGTTTCCACCTATGGAGCTGCCTGTGTACTTTAACTCTTCTCTCGATGACTTCTAATACCTGAAGCAATGGAAATGTTATGTCGTTATCTATCTTAATGTCGTTTAGGAAAAACTGACAGATGGAAAAATCCACACCTGTTCAGGACAGGTGCAATGTTTTCCCCCGAATATTCTTGGTCCATTGAATCTACAGTTAGAAAACGCAAGGCTATGGAAGGCCAACTATATAGGAAAGAACAGTGTATGCCATAGGCTCAGTACTGTGCCCAGGACTCAGGCATCTATGGGAAGTCTCGGAAGGTCTCCCCCGAGGATAAGGGGGAACCCCTGCGTCTTGATTTGGATGGTGATCATGCAGGTGTTTACAAGAATCAAAATTCATTCAACTGAAATTTGAGAGTAGGTCTTTTGCGGGGTGCAGTGGCACATGCCTGTAATCCCAGCGGCTTGGAGGCAGAGGAAGGAGGCTCACACGTTCAAGACCAGGGGCAGTCTGTGTAACTTAGCGAGACCCTGCCTCAAAAACAAAAACAAAAACAAAAAAAGTTAAAAAATGGGCTGGGGGTGAAGCTCAGTGGTCCAGCACTTGCAGAGCTTGCAAGTGTGAGGCCCTGGGGTTCAACCTCCAGTACCGCAAAAAAAAAAAAAAAAAAAAAGAGAGAGAGAGAGAGAGAGAGAATCAGGCTTTTATATTGTGTGCAATTTATACTTTTAACGTACACACACCTTTAATGGCTCTCGAAATAGATTCAAAGTTTCTTAGTAAGATCTAGAAAGCCCTAGAAGGGTCCATCTTCTCATCCTCTTTTTTTTTTTTATTTTCTCCCTTTTTTGGTAAATGTTGATGGGGTACAGGGTAATATAGCATTTCATCCTCTCTCTTTACCAGTTTCTTTCCCTGGCTTTTTCTGCATCCACCATGGGGCCCCTTCTTTCAACCCACTGTATACACCAAGGATGCACCCTACACAGGGCCTTTGCACATGCTGTTCCCGCTGCGTGAACTGTTCTCCCTGCCCTTTTTTTTCTAGCCAGGCTTGCCTCCCCCTGCAGGCCTCAGTCGAGTTGTCTTTTTTCCCAAGAAAGCTCCTCCCCGAGCGCCCTGATGACACTCACTCCAGTACACACTTCTGTATTGTGCCCTTTGTGGCACAGTCACCTTATCCACACTTATTTGTGTGTTTTAAAGCCCACATCCCACTGAATGTGGCTCACTGTAAAGCAATTTCCTCCAGTGGAGAGCAGCCAGAAGGAAGGGAGAGGAGAGAATGGGCCAGGCATCCCTTCGTGAAGCTGAGGGGCTTCCTTCCCCTGTTGGCCCAGGCTCTGTTTTCTGACTTTCTCATTAGTCTTAAATGTTAGTGACAAGCTCTTTCCAGCCCAAAAGAGGCCCTCCAGGCAGAGGGACAGTGGCAGCAGAAAAGCAGCATCGGCCCCCAGCAGGCAGTGCCTGTTGAAACCAGGTGAGCTCTGGGGGCATAATGGACAAGTCATTTGCACCCTTAAAAGCAGCACAGTGATAGAGTTCTGTTCATAAAGAGAGAATGTAGAACCTAGAGATCAGTAGCCTGCAGCCGTAGCCCTGTGGCGTCTGATCCCGTCAGATCTTGGAAGCTAAGCAGGGTTGGGCCTGGCTAGTACTTGGATGGGAGACCGCCTGGGAACAACAGGTGCTGTAGGCTTGGGAGAAGGACCTGGCAACCCACTCCCAAAAATCAATCAGCTATTGAAAACCCTATGAACAGCAGAGAAGCACTGACAATAGTGTTTCCCCTGTTGTACTTAGGGTTGCTATGAGTCAGAAACAAACAAAGAGATTAGTAAGAATGTGAGTTTACACTGTTGCAAGGTTGCATCTTTTCCTAATTTAAAATATGAAGGTAATTACCATGGGAAGGCCTTTTTAATATTCAGGCTTTGGAAAGTTTAGTAGTTCGAGGCATGCGGTCACTGTAGTTCCCAGTAATACTGCTAAAAACATGATTTCTGACACTCAGAGGAAAATGCCCGTGAACATTACTTTTCCAAATGGATACTCATTTGGTTGTAAGATTACATATTCTCAGTGTGACCATTACCGGGATTGCTTCTGACCTCCCCCCTCCTGTGTAATGCAGAGTTTACTGCACCTCCCCCACTGTCCCACAAGCGATGGGGTGCAGCTATGCCCACCTTAACCTTAGCACCCGGGAAGCAACTGGAATCTGTTCACAGGTAACACTGAAAGTGATGGGTGTTATTTTTAAATATTTCCTGAGTATTGGGAATTTGATCAGGATCTGAGGATTTGTTTGTCAAGGCATACATGTGCCTGCAACGTTCTGCTGTCTCTTTCTAGTCTTCAGTGTGTTAGATGGCTTTTCTTTTCTCTTTTCTTTTCTTTTCCTTCCTTCCTTCCTTCTCTTTCTTTCTCCCTTTATCTTTTTCTTTCTTTCTCTTTCTTTCTTTCCCTTTCTTTCCTCTCTTTCCCTTTCTTTTGTCTCTTTCGTCTTTCTTTCTTTCTTTCTTTCTTTCTTTCTTTCCTTGGGGACTGAATCTGGGGCCTCACACGTACTTTACAAGTGCTCTACCACCAGCCTGCACGCCCTGTCCATTTTTATTTCTCATTTTGAGACAAGGTCTCACTGAGCTTCGCAGGCTGTCTCTGGCCTTGAGCTCCTCCTGCCTCCGCCTCCCAAGTCGCTGGGATTATAGGCGTGTGCCACCATGCCCGGCTTTAGATGGTTTTTCTTGAGGGATTAGGGTTTAAACCAGCTAATAACTTGTTTCCAGGAAGTTGGCAACTTGTGAAATGTTATAAGTCTTTGAAGAGCTTATACGATAGATTTAGAAAAATAAAGTGGAAATCTGACTTTAAAAAGCAATCGCTGTCCCACTAACTCCCTAGTCTGTAAAGGAGGGCAAGAACCGGAGCGGCAGCGGCAGCGCAGTTCCAGTGCCCAGCACAGAGCCTGCCACCCAGGCGATACTCGGCAATTTTAGAGCGAGTGGCCCACCTGTGGATGGCGGATCTGTGGATTTTGTTGTTCACAGGAAGTGGTGACTATTACAGCAGTGGGAACGACCTGACTAACTTCGCTGACCCTCCCCAGGGCGGGGTAGAGGAGATGGCTAAGCAAGCGGCCATCCTGCTGAGGTGAGAGGGGCGGACGCCTGTGTGATCCCAGGGCTCATTCTCCTGCATCCAAGGGGTTTTAGCTGAGCGAAAGTAAAATACCCGCTTCTCTGTGTTGACGTGTCAATTGTGACTTCAGTCTAGCACCTGTCCCCAAACCCAAGCCTGCCTCCTGTCCCTGGCCCCCAATCCTGCCACTCTACCTGTGACTGACTAGCGGCGTGGGGGAAGTGAGCTGGAAATAACCTCTCCTAATGCAGGACTTGTTGTTAGGTGCCAATGAGTCGTGTCCAACTCATAGCGACCCTCGTAGGGTTTTCAATAGCTGATTGTTTGGGGGTTGCCTCAGGAGTGGATTGTCAAGTCCTTCTCCCATTTTTGAGGTGCTGGGAACTAAACCCGGAACCTCAGAGACTGTAGAGTGGCGCTCTACCAACTGAGTTAAATCCCAGCCCAAAGATCGGTCCTAGAAGAAGTACAACCAGAGTACTCCTTGGAAGCAAGAATGGCCAGACTGCGTCTTATACATTTTGGACATGTAGTCAGGAGAGAACAATCCCTGGAGAAAGATATCATGTTTAGGAGAGTGGCAGGTCAACAAAAGAAGGGGAAACGCTTCACCAGATGAATTGACACAGTGTCTGCAACAATGGGCTTAAACATAAATAAGATCGTGTGCCTGGCACAGAATTGGGAAGTGTTTCGATCTGCTGTACATAGGGTCATTATCAGTTGGACTTGACCCAACAGCACTTAACAACAACAACAAATTGCGGGACTATCAGAGCAGGATGTGGCAATCCACTTCCAAGGCAATCCCTAAAACAATCAGCCATTGAAAAACTCTGTGAGAGTCCCTATGAGTCGGACACAACCCAACGGCACCTAACAACAACAATGCGGGACTGGGCTTGGCATTCTCATCCTGCCAGGGGAGCAGGCAGCTTCTGTGAACACTTGGAGTAAACAGGAGACTCAGAGGTCTTGAGAGACAGAGCATGGTGTGAAGGCCCCGTTCTTCCCCACTCCACGTCCCACTGGCCTGGGATATTCCTGCAGGTGCTCAGTCGCCCACCCCAGGCTCAGTGCACAGCTGGCCCAGGCCCTGAGCTCACTGCCCAGAACCCAGTGTGGGGATCAGACTCAGCCTGAGCTGCCGTTAGGGGCCGATCTCGGGGATCCTGGATAGATCTAGGGTGTAAGACGGGGGACGTGGCCACCCAGGGAGGCAGTGCGGGTTGGTGGCATGGGCTAGAGTCCTCCTTTCTTGTCTATACTTAGAGAACGCTTCAGAATACTCAATGCTTTTCTGTTTTCCTTCCTGTAGGAAATTTGTAGACACCTTTATAGACTTTCCTAAGCCTCTGGTTGCGGTGGTAAATGGGCCAGCTGTTGGTATCTCTGTCACCCTTCTTGGGTTATTCGATGCTGTGTATGCATCGGACAAGGTAAGGGGGCTCCCCAGAACGCAGGAGGTCAGGCAAGTGGAGGGAAAATGAGTCCGTTGGGGTCTCCTTTCTTGTTAGTCCTAACTGGATTACGTGTGCTTTGTAAATAAAGCAGACTGTATTTAGATTGTTCTTAAAGAATTACTCTGATTTGACAGATCTTAGTTTTCCCTACATTATCAACTTAAATTTTTCTAAGCACCAGTATTTCTGTGAACATGGTCCCAAGTCTGATGCACACAAAAGCCCCAAGATAGGTGCTCTCAGACCAATTTTGTGGATGAGGAAACTGGCACAGAGAGGATAAGAAACCCTCCCAATGTCACCAGGTGGTCTGCTGCCAGAGCGTAACCCCTTCACTACATCCACAGCTCTATTTCTGAAAACAAGCATTTTACTTACTGCTCATCGGTAGCTTTGTATGTACCGGTTTATGGCCCATTAGCTATGGCTGGTATTTCTTTGTTTCAGTTTTCTGATTATATTCTGTACGCTGTGTCTTCTCAGTGTGCGTTCTTGAATAAACTTTCTTTTGAGGGAGGAAAAAAAGAAGAAAAATGACATTCATAAGAACATTTTAT
The DNA here is from genome assembly GCA_007922755.1 of Pedetes capensis. Classification (NCBI taxonomy): domain Eukaryota; kingdom Metazoa; phylum Chordata; class Mammalia; order Rodentia; family Pedetidae; genus Pedetes; species Pedetes capensis. Next base: position 15,376 of record VMDO01003617.1, read on the forward strand.
TTTTTCATTTTTATTTATATGCTGCATAGATTATATATTTATATCTTCTGATAAATGCATTGGGGCTGGGATTTAGCTCAGTTGGTAGAGCGCTGCTCTGCAGTCTCTGAGGTCCCGAGTTTGATTCCCAGCACCGCAAAATGGGAGAAGGACGTGGCAACCCATTCCCAAGGCAATCCCGAAACAGTCAGCCATTGAAAACCCTACGAGGGTCGCTATGAGTCGGACTCGACGTGACAGCACCCAACAACAACAACAACAACAATAAATGCATTAGAAATAACATCATGTTTGGCCAGAATAAATGTAATCTAAATATTCTTTTACATATGTTGTTGTTAGGTGCTGTCGAGTCGGATCCGACTCACAGCAGCCCTTCTAGGGTTTTCAGTGGCTGATTGTTTGGGGATTGCTTCAGGAATGGATTGCCACATCCTTCTCCCATTTTTGCGGTGCTGGGGATTAAAGCCAGGTCCTCAGAGAGTGTGGAGCAGCACTCTACCAATGGAGCTTTCTTTTACATATATCAGTTATAAAGTAATTCTCTTATAGGATTTATTATTCATCAAGAAACACACAAAAATATTTCTTAAATCTAGAAAAAAAACCCAAATGATTATACTCTAAATAACCAAGATTGAAATTGATTTTAGTATCTAAAGCCAATCAAAAAAACGTCAGGGCAAAATCAAGGCAAATGAAAGATTGAGGAAGCAATTTCTCAACTCACACAACAAGGCTAATCTCTCTAAAATATTTTAAAAGTGTATTCATGAAGCAATAGATCAACAACCTAATATAAAAATGGGCAATGAAGAGGAATAAATATGCCAAAGAAAATGAAGTATAATGGTTCTTTAAACCATACGATACTATTAAAAGAATGGAAAGATAAGCTACAGACCAGAAAAAATAATTGGCATGATACTCAAATAATAAAGATGTGTAATTTGAATATATAAGGAAATTCTTACGACTCAATACTAAGAAGGCAAAAACTAAAACGTTTAAAAATAGTGGGAAGTATCTTTTAATAGGTCTTTAACCAAAGAAGATATGTATATGGCTAATAATTACATGCCTGCAGCTGTAGCCCTGTGGCATCCAGTCCTGTCAGATCTCGGAAGCTAAGCAGGGTCGCGCCTGGTTAGTACCTGGATGGGAGACCGCCTGGGAACACCAGAAGCTGTAGGCTTGGGAGAAGGACCAGGCAACCCCCTCCCAAAATCAATCTGCCATTGAAAACCCTATGAGCAGCAGAGAAGCACTGACAATAGTGTTTCCCCTGTTGTACAGAGGGTCGCTATGAGTCGGATACCGACTCAACGGCACCTAACAACAACAACAATAATTACATGGGCTGCTGGGATGCCTGTAATCCCAACGGCTCGGGAGGCGGAGGTGGGAGGATCGCAAGTTCGAGACCAGAGGCAGTCTGCATAATTTAGCAAGACCCTGTCTCAAAAAGTAAAGAAAATGAGCTTGGGGCACAGCTCAGTGGTCCAGCACTTGTGAAAGCATTCAGGCGCAAAGCCCTGGGTTCAATGCCCAGTACATCAAAAAATATATATAATAATAATAATAATAATAATAATTACATGGGTGGGCTTTAGCTCAGTTGGTAGAGTGCTGCTCTGCACTCTCTGAGGACCAGGGTTCAATCCACAGCACCACAGCAATGGGAGAAGGATATGGCAATCCACTCCCAAAGCAATCCCAAAACAATCAGCTACTGCAAACTCTATGAATAGCAGAGAAGCACCGGCAATAGTGCTGAGCATGGCAAAGTGTCAGGGAGAGTTTTGTTCTCTTGTCAACAGCACCTAACAACAGCAACAGCAAGTCCATGAAAAGATGCTAATCTCATTAATCATTAGGAACATAAGAAGTCAAAATCACCCAACACTACAACACACCAACTAACAAGATTAAAATGAAAAAGACTTAAGAACAAGTTTAGCGAGGATGGGTGAAATGGAATTGTCATGCACTGCTGGATGGTACAGCCACTTTGGGAAAGAGCTCAATGGCTTATTTTAAGTCAAACACACTCTTCTCACAACCCAGCAATTCCACGTAGATATTTACCTGTGAGAACTGAAAACACATGTCTGCATTGAGACCTGCACACAAATATTCACAACTGCCTTTTATTGTTAGAGTTAATTTGAAAAACATTTATTTTTTTCAGCTTCATGGAGGTATAGCTGACAAATAGGAATTGTGTGTATGGCATCAGACAAGTCTGGGTTTTTTGAATAGCCTTACTCATAACCAAAACACTGGCAACAATGCCTGTGGCATTAACTGGCAAGTGAGCAAACGTGGCGATACATCAAGGAATTATCATGCAGCGGTGCCAAGGAAGAAACTAGCACTATGCAATGGTCCTGTGACTCGCAGAAGCCTAAGAGACAGAGGTCAGAAATGAAGAGCCACAGGATGGAGGATTCCATTTATAAAACGTTCTAGTTGTTAGGTGCCATCAAGTCATATCCAACTCATAGTGACCCTCATAGGGTTTTCAGGGGCAGAAGGCAGATTAGAGATTGCACAGGGATGGTGGAAGGAAGCATAAGGGGGGATTTTGGGGGGAAATGGAAATGCTCTCTGTCTTGGTAATGGCAGTAACTATACAGCTACATTTGTCAAAATCCATTGGCAACACGCTTTTAAAAAGCATATGATATTTTTGCATAGTATGCCATATAAATCTTAATTTAAATTGCTTCATCCATTAAGAATTATGGGCCAAGCACAGAGGTTCACACCTGTAATCCCAGCAGCTCGGCAGGCTGAGGCAAGAGGATCACAAGTTCAAGGCCAAAGGCAGCCTGGGTAATTTAGCAAGATGCTGCCTCAAGATTTAAAAATTTAGAAAGGGGCTAGGGTTCTGCTCAGTGGTAGAGCACTTGCAAAGTACGTGCAAGGCCCTGGGTTCGGCCCCTCAGTATCGCCAAAAGTAAAATGAGCTGGGTGTGGTGGCACATGTAATCCCAGATGGGGAGGCTGAGGCAGGAGGATCATGAGTTCAAGGCTAGACTGGGCTGTGTCATGAGACCTTCTCTTAAAAAATAAAATTGTGAAGTTATGTTCAAATAGTGATTTTTTAAAGATCACATATGAAAAACGACTTTCTTTTCTTCCCCTGTCCCATATAGGCGACGTTTCATACCCCGTTTAGTAACCTCGGGCAAACCCCTGAAGGATGTTCATCTTACACTTTTCCGAAGATGATGGGCCCAGCCAAGGTAACTTCCGAGGAGTTTAAAAATAAAAGTTAACGTGGCTTCTCTCTTCCAAAAGCAATCCCGTCCTCTCTCTTCTTCCCTTTGCTACTATGGGGGAAAGAGCTAATTAATAATGATTTGCTCTGCAGCTCTAAGAGTTTTGCAGATGGCCGTGAGAAGTACCTGGTATAAGGGAAATAGAAATTCTCTCAGCAGGCAGCGCACACCTTTGTCCTTCCCCGCTGTGTGGCATCAGTGGAAGGACCAGGACTCTGCTGGTCTCCCGTGGCCTTCTGAGTTTGGGGCCACTTAACTGCTCTGTGGATGAGCTCCACCCCCTGAGAGAGAGGTGATGGTGACATCTTCACCTTGAGAGTCTCACTGCAGATGGGAGGCGTGGTGGGGCTTCGGACTTCCAAAGCCATTCTTGGTCCTGTCAGACTGTTTTGCCAGTGAGTTAAGAGGCTCCAAAGTGGTCAAGAGGCCACTCAGGTCTCTTTCTGTGTTCGTGCGAACCTCCTTGCCCACACTCTGTGGCATAACTAGAAGGATGTGAGGACACGCCCGGGGAGGTGGAGCGGATGGAAAGGCGGCCCCATCCCAAAGCGGCCGTGGGGCTGGAGCCTGCTCCCTGCCTGCCAGGGTTTCCTGCATTTTCTCTCACATGATGCTGTATCACAACCCTGAGTTGAACATTCAAAGCTTGACAGAACCAACTCTCAAGACCGTAAAGCACTTGGACTAGTGTTTACTTTCCTGGAAGAGAAATTGCAAAGGTAGAGAGAGTATCCACTTAATGACCTCGGTGGTTTTTTTGTTGTTGTTTTTGTTTTTGCAGTACTGGGGGTTGAACCCAGGGCCTTGTGCTTGCATGCTCTGCAAGTGCTGGACCACTGAGTTGCACCCGCAGCCCATTTTTTTTACTTTTTGAGACAGGGTCTCGCTAAATTATGCAGACTGCCTCTAGTCTCGAACTTGCGATCCTCCTGCCTCCACCTCCCAAGTTGCTGGGATTACATGCGTGCGCCATCCCATGCGGCTTCTTGGTGTTTTTTTAGAAATGCATTAAAGCCCTCCTTTCTTGCCGTCATCCAAACAGAAGTAATCTGAGTACCTTTTTATGTGAACAAAACTCTGAGAAGCTAGCCCACTGGGAAGAACCACCAGGGAATGGAATTCGGAAAGGTTCTAAAAGTTGACCCTACGACCGCGATTTCGCTCTCCATTTTTCCTTTTTTCTTTTGTGATCATGTATAGTGCAAACCACAGCTCCTGTGGGCACAGGCCATTTCTGCCCTAAGCTCTCTGTTCTTGTCTCTCCCAACACAGACCTGCACAGAAACAGCTCTTCCTGGGGAGTCTTACACCCTTCCAGAAATGGAAGGCTGCCCTGTCTCAGCGCAGGGCAGACTGCTGCCCAGTGAGGGTACCGTCGTGTGACTTACTGTGAACTGTAAGCAGCCTCAAGAGGCCAGGAGCAAATCCACGTCTCCTGAAAGCAGTCACCTCTGAAATTAACGGGAGCCTTGTTTTATTTAGTTAGTGTCTTAACCTGACTTTTCATTTCAGGCAGCTGAGATGCTTATTTTTGGGAAGAAGTTAACAGCGAGAGAGGCCTGTGCTCGAGGCCTTGTTACTGAAGTTTTTCCTGATAACACTTTCCAGAAGGAAGTCTGGACCAGGCTGAAAGCGTACGCAAAGCTCCCCGCCAATGTTAGTATTCTTTTTTTTTACACTTGTAAGAACCACGGAAACAATTTCCGAAGGGAAAAATGTATTCACCCTGGGAAAGTATGTTGTAAAAAAGACAAGATATATCTTCAGTTAGCTTTAAGCACACCTAAATTTGATATCCCTGCAGCCGTACCTCTGTGGGTTCTAATCCCATCAGATCTCGGAAGCTAAGCAGGGTCGGGCCTGGTTAGTCCTTGAATGGGAGACCGCCTGGGAACGCTAGGTGCTGTAGGCTTGGGAGAAGAACCCGGCAGGCCACTGCCAAAAAACCAATCAGCCATTGAAAACCCTATGAACAGCAGGGAAGCATTGACAATTGTGTTTCCCCTGTTGTATGTAGGGTCACTATGAGTTAGACACCAACTCCATGGCACCTAACAACAAAGATAAATTTGACATTAAAAATAGCCATAATAATGTAGGAAATACTAATTTTTTTTTAGTATTTGGAGGTTGAACCCAGGGCCTCACACATATTTTCCCCTTGCCTGTACCCCAGCTTGTTTTTTAGTTTTTTTTTAACTTGGAGACAGGGTCTTGCTAAGTTTCTCAGGCTGCCTCTGACCTCAAACTTGGGATCTTTCTGCCTCATCCTCCCTAGTTACTGGGATTAAAGACATGTGCCACTATGCCTGGCTGATGTTTGTAAAACACATCAAATAGACGTTTCTGTGATATGAGGGTAGAGTGGTGAGGTATTATGTGAATAACTTCAGGAAAATCTTAAGCTGTCTTGGCTGAGCACTTTTCTTTCAGAACTCAAGTAAGAAGTCAGGTAGTTTGCACTTTAGGAGACCCTTACTGAATGGCAGCCTGTAGCCGTAGCCCTTTGGCATCCGATCCCATCAGATCTCGGAAGCTAAGCAGGGTCAGGCCTGGTTAGTACTTGGATGGGAGACTGCCTGGGAACACTAGGTGCTGTAGGCTTGAGAGAAGGACCTGGAAACCCACTCCCAAAAAACAATCCGCCATTGAAAACCCTATGAACATCAGAGAAGCACTGATAATAGTGTTTCGCCTATTGTACGCAGGGTTGCTATGAGTTGGATACCGACTTGATGGCACCTAACAACAACAACAACTGAATGGCAATTTTAAATATGTAACACTGACCCATTGCTTTTACATCCTTGCTATTCAGTATAGACTTCTGGAAGCAGAAGCCTTAGAATCCCCCTGGGGCTTATGAGAAATGTATAATAACAAACCCGCTCCCCACCTACTGGCGTGATTCAGGCGCACATGAAAGGTTCTGAAGTACTGTCTTACATCACACGTGTGTCTCAAGATTGCTCACAGGATTAGTTAAATGTACATTGGGAAAAGAGCATCCAAATCATAGACTCACCCCACCCCTAGTAAAAGGGCTGGGATTTAGCTCAGTTAGTAGAGCCCTGCGCTGCAGTCTCTGAGGACCCAAGTTCAATTCCCAGCACCGCAAAAATGGGAGAAGGACCTGGCAATCCACTCCCAAGGCAATCCCGAAACAGTCAGCCATTGGAAACCCTATGAGGGTTGTTATGAGTCGGATACCGACTCGACAGCACCTAACAACAACAACAACCCCTAGTACAATACTCTTAACTTGATTGATGCTTTTGTTTTTCATCAGACCATGAGAATTTCCAAAGAGGTAATCAGGAATCACGAGAGAGAGAAGTTGCATGCCGTTAACGCTGAAGAATGCACTGTCCTCCAAGAAAGATGGCTGTCGGAGGAGTGCATGAGCGCGATCATGAACTTCATCTCCAGAAAAGCAAAGCTGTGACTAGCGCCTTCAGCAAAGTTAGGCGTTAGGGGAAGAGGATGTGGTGACTACTGATTTCCAGTACTTGAACCAAGTGAACGTCCTTGTGCCTTTGCCATTGCTAACCTATCAACTACAGAGATGATGTTTCAGTCACAGCCCCTATGAATAAAAGCTTCTATAAAACAAGGGTTAGGAATACACCTAAGTTTCGGGTAACAGAAAGCCTTACATCTTTTGCCATGAATAGATGTTGCCAGGAACACTGGAACATGGTGCCGGGGACCCTGCTTTGAAAAGTGTTCACGGCTTTACAGGCTGAAGTCATGTCTTCGAACACCACCACCGCACTCTGCCGTCCACAAGGGATGGCTGACCGAATTGGGCCGAACACGGAAAGCCTGGAGATCACTGACTTGAGATCCTCCGTGGGTTGCATGTTCTTTTTCAGCCATCTGGCAAGGGAGGAAATGGAAGGATCAGATTACCAGAAAACAAGAATCGTGGTTTCTTCCCCGCCCCCCCATGTTTTAATAAAGAGGCACGAAGAGGGTAAATGGCTCATTTCATTGGAGAGCAATGCTCTTTATTTGTTAGAGCCCTCATTCTTCTTTAATGTGGTACTGTGTGGGGCACACCTGCAAGCTGCCTTACCTGTCCTTGTAACTTCCTGTTTTGTAACTTCCTGTTTCGATTAATACCATGCATATCACTTGGCAAAGACTCAGGCCTACAAAACTGGTGTGCAGCATTTTGCTTCAGTTTGCTTTTTTTAAATCTTTCCTCCAAGAAAATCCCCTTCCATCAAAACTTGTAACTTTTTCTTAATTTTTATTCTAGTAAACCTAGTCTATAATGGTCAGTTTTATAGACAATATATGAATAGAAGTAACCAGCAATGTTTCGTAAGCAATTATTAGTGCTTAATGCCCATCGTCATATTTTATCCCCCCAAAAATGATGCCAGGGATTAAAACTGAGGCAGATCCTTTTACAGGTTGAGATCCAGAGCTATAAAGATGAAGTAGCTTTTCCACAGTCAAGACTCCTCGCAAATACCCCAAATGAAATTAACCCTTTCGGGACCCAGTTCTACCTATCTTTTATGTATATATTGTCCTGTTAGTCTCAAGAGGATTAAAAAGTCAGGGAGAATTCAGTACCACAACAACATCATAAGCCAGGGATTGTCCGCCCCTCCCACTAGTTAGAGGCAAAATCTCTGTACAAAATATGGAAAAGTACTACTTGAAGCCAGCAGCCTTACCACGGTGGCATCCAGTCCCGTGAGATCTCGGACGCTAAGCAGGATCAGGCCTGGTTAGTCCTTGGATGGAAGACCACCTGGGAACACCAGGTGCTGTAGGCTTGGGAGAAGGACCCAGCGACCCACTCCCAAAAATCAATCAGCCATTGAAAGGCCTATGAACAGCAGAGAAGCACTGACAATAGTGTTTTACCTGTTGTACATAGTGTTGCTATGATTTGGATACCAACTCGACAATACCTAGCAACAACAACAACAATTAGAGAATTGAACCCAGGACCTCGCACATATTTGCAAGTGCCCTACCACTGAGCTGCACCCCCAGCCCCTTTTTAATTTTTTATCTTGAGACAGGGTCTCACTAAGTTATTCAGGCTGCCCCTCGCCTCGAATTTGCGATCCTCCTGCCTCTTCCTCCCTGAGACTCCAGGATAACAGGTATCCTCCACTGCGCCAGCCTTTGTTAGTGGATTTTGTTGTAATTTTTTCATACATGCATTCAATGTACTTTGATCATAGTCTCTTTATTGCCCTTTCTGTTCCCCTTCTTGCTTCTCTCTTATCCCTTTTCCCTAACAGTGCCCCCTTTTACTGTCATATCCTCCCCACCACCCCAAATCCCACACATGTAGGAGAAAGCGTTATGCTTGTCTTTCTGAGTGTGGCATATTTTGGTTAACACGATGATCTCCAGTTCCATTCAATTTCCTGCAAAAGACGTGAATTCCCATTCTTCTTTATGGCTGAAGAGAATCCATTAGGCTGACTCTGTAACTTGGTCATTGTGAACGGCGCTGTGATAAACCTGGATGTACAGTTCTCTCTAGTGTGTGTTGACTGTGATTCTTTTGCTACCGCCACCCTTGATTGCATGAGGAGCTCGCATGAGGTGGACTGGACCATCTAGATTTGTGTGAGTGACTCTGTCAGGTTTGCACAATGAGGACATCACCTGCGGTGCGAGGCATTTCTCAGAATGTGTCCCTGGGGCTAGGCAACCCATGACAGTAAGTGAAAACAGAACAGGCTAAGACATGCACACGCCTGCACAGAAATAGATTTGAATCAATCAGCCCAAGCAACTGTTGGGGCTGAGCTGTTGGCATCTGCAGGCGCGTGAGCAGGCTGGCAATTCTAGCAGGAGTCATCCCCTAGACTACAGCCCACAGGTGGATTTCCTTCCCCTTCTGGGGACCACTGCCTTTTCTCTTATAGCTTTGGAATGATTGAGTGAGGTCTACCACATTACAAAGGGCCATCTCCTTTACTCAAAGTGTTACTGATTTAGATGTTAATCTCATTTCAAAAGAAAAAACACCTACGGTGGTGTTTGACCTAACAACCAGGTACCATAGCCCCACCCAGCAACATGTGCAATTAACTAAGCTGGGGTGGTAACACACACCTGTAGTCCCAGCTACTTGGGAGGTGAAAGCAAGAAGATTGGGTGAGCCTGGGAGTCCAAGGTCAGCCTGGCAACAGCAAGATCCCCCTCAAAAACAAATTAATACCCTGAATATACAATGTCTATCAGTGCCGAGCATGGTGGCACACGCCTATAATCCCAGTGGCTCGGGAGGTGGAGGCAAGAGGATCGCAAGTTTGAGACCAGAGGCAGTCTGTGTAACTTAGTGAGACCCTGTCTCAAAAAGTGAAAAAATGGGCTGGGGGTGCAGCTCAGTGGTCCAACACTTGCAAAGCATGCAAGCGCGAGGCTCTGGGTTCAACCCCCAGTACTGCCAAAAAAAAAAAAAAACCACAATGTCTATGGGTGAGGTTTCCTGGTCTATAAATGAGCTGTGGACCTTGATGGACACAACATCAGCACTGGTCAATCCCAGTGAACCAGTTTAGCGTGCTCAGGTGCGGCTCTAGTCCTCACTCTGCCACGTTAGCCGTGCCCTTGGAAGATGTCTACCTTTCCTAGACTCAGTTTCCTCATCCTCTCACCAGGACCAGATGGCTTGCCTAGGCCTTTCTACGGCTCTGAAGGCCTCTGGGTCATGTCTAGATTGGGGAGGGACAAATAACAACAGGGAGGAGGCAGAGATACAGGAGCCTTCCGTGTGGCTCTATTTCATCAGTTGACGTCTTCCCGTGTCTTGCATACGTTTGCAGCAGGCCACAGTATGTGTTTATCTCAAACGCGTACCCAGCATCCAGGTAGAAAACTTGGACTGGGGACGCAAACACATACATGGTAAGCACCATAAAGATGAAGGGCGGCACAGAATGGCCCCAAGCCAGGCTTCCCCGCAAGTGTCTGTGGCAGAGCGCAGGGCGGAATCAACCCTACATCAAGGAGCCTTTGTCTTTGGTTGCTACCATGTTGACTTGATTACAAAACACACTGGAATCTAAAATCCTCAGCCCTCTTTTCTCCAGGTCTGGTTTTATCATGCTTCCCCAAAGAAGGAAATAATTAAGCCCTAGAGCCCACGAGGATGATATATTGAGCCAATAAATACAGTTTACTGGTAATTATAATTTATCCGCAGTATCCAGTAGGGATTTACAGTACTATAAGCCAGGGGCTGGTATCGGGCCAAGTTCTCCGGCAGGGCTAATACACCACCATCTGCAGTTCTAGACTTTTCAGAAAATCTGTTGAGCCGCGTGGTGTCCCAGGTCTCCTGGCTTTTGTGCCTGCTGATTCATTTACATAGTGTAGAATAAGGTTTGATTCTGTAACTGCAGTTGCCTTGTGCTCTGGCCTGAAGGGTCCTCCAGAAGTTCGTGTGCTGGAAAATTAACTCTCAGTGGCAGGGTACTAAGAGGTGGTGGCATCTTTAAGAGGGGATTTATGCCTTTCTGACAGGATTGGGTTAAGTCTTTGTTCTTGCAGGACTGGATTAGGTACTTCAAGAGCAGGTTGTTTCAAAGCCACGGTGCCCCACTTGTTTTACGCTTCTCTTCCACGTGTGGCCATTTGCCCTTTCAACTTCTGCCATGTAAGAAGCAGCACACAGAACTCACCAGATGTAGCCACCTGTTCTTGGACTTCATAGCATCTAGAACGAGGAGCCTAAGTGAACATCTTTTCTTTATACATTACCCAGCTTCAGGTATTCTGTGATAGCAACAGAAAAGGGATTAAGACACCATGTGGAGGAAAGGCTTTGCCCTCTCTGTTCTAGTGGGGGACACACAGCACAAGCCAAACTGATGCTTTCCAGTTCAAGTTCAAGGTTGGTTCCTATGCTTGACTCAATCTACTATTTAAAAATTCTATACTCTACATTCTCATAGCACTTTATACCTGCCAAAAACTCAATTTCGCCAGTCATTCTTCCACCATAGTGTCTCAATACAAGATGAGATTTTTTTTTTGTTTGTCTGGGTTTTCTTTTGTTTGGTTGTTTTGAGACAATCTCACTATGTAGCTCCGGCAGTCCTTGAACTCACTATATGGAGCCAAAGGTAGCCTTGAACTTGCAGTCCACCTGCCCAGCATGTACCCCCTTCGCAAGATGAGATTGTATCAGCTTCATTTTACAAGTGTACAAAGGCATGCAGAAGTCAGAGGTGTTACCAGTAACAACTGGACAACACAAAGCTCTTCTTGATAATATTCCTCAGTGACAGCCAGGCTTGCTTTGGCTAAAGAATGGATAGTAAAGTCACAAAAGATTAAGAAGGGTACAGTTATCGGGTGTCTGGATGTATCACGTTACCAGCCGATGGTGCAAGAATCACTGGGGCCAGGAGGCACCACTGGAGTTGGTCCACGGAATTTCCACAGCAACCAAGAAAGGGTTCCTTTGAGAGCTTTACAAAAGGGCTCCATTCTCCAGCCTTTCCCTTGTGAGGTGATCTTGTAGCTCGTACCCCTGAGGTGAGGCCTCTGTTTTTACCCCTAGAATCCTCAGCCAGGACCACCTCCTCCCATCCGCTCCCATGTTACTGCACCCCCAGCCAATGATTCGCACCTTTATTTCCATCTCAGCCCTTGCTTCTCAGAGCCCCCAGCCTGCCATACTGGAAGCAGAAAAACGAATACAAACAGCCCTGGCTTTTGAAGGGAGCAGACGAATGTTGTGGAAGGAAATATGACAGGATTTGTGTCACTTCTTATGCCCTGACCCTCTGGCTGTATTTGCAGAAACCCAGCTAGGATGTAAAGTAAGATGTGTTACGGTAGGTGAAACAAACTTCTGTGGTGTTGAAACTCAAATTTTAAAAACTAGGCCTCCAAAACATGACCAGAGAATCCTAACTGGGGTAATTAGGGATCATCACTTAAAAAGACCTTTCACCCTATCCCCCAACAAAAAAACTCAGCGTCCTTGCACTGTCCAGATTAGCACGCTGGCTCTAATGATCTCCTTCTTTTATAACATAGCTTTGTTCCATTTGGTTATAGTTTTTTTGTTTGTTTTGTTTTGTTTTGTTTGCAGTTGTTGTTGTTGTTAGGTGTCGTCGAGTCGGTATCCGACTCATAGCGACCCTCTGTACAACAGGTGAAACACTATTGTCAGTGCTTCTCTGCTGTTCATAGGGTTTTCAATGGCAGATTGATATTTTGGGAGGGGGTTGCCAGGTCCTTCTCCCAAGCCTACAGCATCTGGTGTTCCCAGGCGGTCTCCCATCCAGGTACTAACCAGGTCCGACCCTGCTTAGCTTCCGAGATCTGATGGGATCGGATGCCACAGGGCTATGGCTGCAGGCTTTGTTTGCAGTAGTAGGGTTGAACCCATGGCCTTGCGCCTGCATGTTCTGCAAGTGCTAGACCACTGAACTGCACCACTAGCCCATTTTCTTTTTACTTTTTTTTTTTGTGTGTGTGTGTGTGGTACTGGGGGTTGAACTCAGGGCCCTGCGCCTGCAATGCTTTGCAAGTGCTGGACCACTGAGCTGTGCCCCCAGCCCATTTTTTTTACTTTTTTTGAGACAGGGTCTCACTAAGTTACGCAGACTGCCTCTGGCCTCAAAATCTGTGATCCTCCTGCCCCCGCCTCCAGAGCTGCTAGGATTACAGGCATGCACCACCGTGCCCAGCGATTGGTTATAGATTTTTAAGTCAAACTGGCAAGTTCTGCTACTGCAGACACAGGGAAAAAAAGACAAACAGCAGACAAGGACATTATTTCCCTAGGGCCATGATCCCAGTAAGCTTCTGGTGTGGGCAAATTCATGAGCTGGGATTCTCTTCCTGTTCTGTTATCTTCACATCAGAGAGGACTCTGTTGTTACAGCAAAGCGAACAGTGTTCCTGTCAAGCTGGCAGCGACATCATTTGAGTATCTAGTATATGCAAAGTATTAGCACCATTTGATAGACATTATACAACAATATAAACAGCAACATTAAGGAAGCAAACGTAGACACTGCCTCTGGCGGGCACAAGCAGGGAGGCGTGCACAAGACACAACTTGCCAAGTAACCAAAGCTTCTGGCTCTGACAGCCGGAAGCCAGTTGAGTCCTTCTTCCCACCTTCCCACCTCCTCTGGGGCCCACTACCTTCCACTTGCACAACTGCACAAGGTGTGATCCAAAGATATGGTGAATATTTAAATTAAAACAATTATTATGGTAAAAAACACATTGCCATTAATGCCCCTTGAAATGTTCCCCCAGGCTTTGAAAACACTTAGGTCGTCCTCGTCACTCTCTGACGAGGTTCTGAAGACCTTTTTCATGAGTGTTTGTAGTTTCACCCTCCATCCTAGCAATGCTCTGTGTACCACATCCCTTACAGCACGGCAATTCCTGTCTAAACACATGACCGTGTGTCCTCATCCACCTTATTTACCAGATCTGGCATGGTGTGATTTCAGGCCCTTCCTCAAAGTCAAAATGACCGCGGAGAGTCGAAGTTTTGAATTAATACGGGACTTTGAGGCAGCCACAACCACACAACTAAAGACACTTAAGAAAGAGGACCTCCAGAACCGCTTCAGAAAGCAGCAAGGACGACGGAGTAGGTGCGTTGGAAGCCAGGGGGAGTATCTTCAAGGGGATTAATGGCGACGTATCTTTTATTGTGATATATTTTAAAAATCTAAACATTCACCATATTTTTTTGATCACACCATGTAAAAGCTCCCAGCAGGTTTCCGGCCTCCCCCTTGTTTCCCTGGAGGCCAGAGAGGATTTGAATCAGGCCACATCGTCACTCTCAATAAGTCTTGGCAATGATTCCTCCTTGTCATCAATGTAGAATCTGGTGGACAAGGAGTACATGCCATCCGCCGTCCCCGAGCCCCTGGCCGTACTGGCACGGGTGCTGGTGCCTTGCAGCTACTACAGCCACAAAGCCCTCACACTCAGTGGCTGCATCCCACACCAAGAACACCACTCCACCCTGCTAGATCTCTGCTCATCGATCTAGAATGCGTTGGCTGTGGGGCACCCACACACCTGTTCCCATCTCCCAGTGAGGGCTCCAGCTTGCAGGCTGCATGAAAATGGCGGTTGCGTGCTTTTATACAGAGCGGGGCTGGTTTTCATGCTGTGTATCGCAAAGACCACGTTAAATCTTTTGTTGTTGTTGTTGTTGTTGTTGTTGTTGTTTGGTGCCCTCAAGTCGGTATCGAACTCATAGCGACCCTTATAGGGTTTTCAATGGCTGACTGTTTTGGGATTGCCTTGGAAGTGGATTGCCAGGTCCTCCTCCCATTTTTGCAGTGCTGGGAATTGAACTCGGGACCTCAGAGACTGCAGCGCAGCACTCTACCAACTGAACTAAATCCCAGCCCAAAATCATTTTTTAGGAAGCAGAATTTGCGACCACTGCTTGAAAACCCTATGAGGGTCACTATGAGTCCGATACCGACTCCACCTAACAACAACAACAACAAGCGTATCTCTAGCTACAGCTGCACAGGGCAGAACCAGAGCCCACCTGACCACAATGGTGCACATAGGGGGGTCCTTCATGTTCTTCTTCCACAGGTGGCATTTCTTCCACCCGCTGCTCATGCTGTTCATGTGCTTCCTTTTCCACGAGGGCATCTTGCTCGGCTTGGGGCTCAGACTAATCTCTCTTGGCAGCTGATGCCTGACTAAGATATTTGCCAGGCCCGAGAATTCAGGTTCCTCACCTGGTGACAGAGTAAGCGTTAACACAGTTCAGCGTTCCCTTCCATTCTACATAGCAAGAGTAACACAGCATTGATAGGAGAAAGAATATCTATGCCTTTTCGTATGCATCATGCTAGGCATGGAACCTAGGGCCCCATGTAGGCTGGGCAAGTGCTCTACTGCTGAGCTACACCACTGGCACTATTTACACCACCTGCTAATTCCTTTTGAGCCTGGTATTCCTTCATTCCAACCACAGTAGTGAAAAACAATTAGATCGTAGCCTGATCATAGATCTATAATAGATGCACTGTAAATAAATGAATGAAGACATAAAATATAATGTGAACTACCGTGAACGTTGATGATTGGTTACTCTTGTATGGTTCTCAGATTAATGGCAAGGTACTGCACCACTATTATTGGTGTTGTGATTCTTTTCTCTTTTCTTTTCTTTCTTTATTATTATTATTATTATTATTATTATTATTATTATTATTATTATTTGAAGTAGTGACGTTTGAACCTAGCATGCGGAATGTGTCAAACCCTGGGAAGCAGCCACAAGCTACCCCGCCGGGCCTCCACCACTGCTGTGGCATGGGCGAGATGGGGAAGGTGCCTCTCCAGGAGATTTTGGGGATAAGAGGAGGCTTATTTTTACGTTTAAAAGACCATTACACTGAAAAGCAGCGTATCTAAATCCATAGAGTAAAAGAGATTTTCATTTCTAATTTTTATGTTGCTGTTACGGTCTAAGTTCTTATTTAAAATATAAAAGAAAATTTGGGTTTTTAGTTAAGATGTTTAGGTTCTTTTGTCTCTCTCTCTTTTTTTTCTTCTTCATGTAGTCATTTTAGGGGAACTAGCACAATGTAATTCAGGCAAAGCTTCCCTGCAGATGAAGAAGCGGTTGGCACGGGAGGGGACAAAACCTATCTTTAAGGCCAAAAGAAATTCCTGCTAGAAGGCAGGCTTTAGACACTGCAGCAGCAAGACATCAGAACCCATTATCAAACTCATAGCCTGAGAAATGACAGGGTGAGAAATAGGGTCGCGTCTTCCGGAGGCACTTTCAGAGGGAGTCATGACACACTTGAAAATCGCATTTTGGAACCGAAGCAGACTTTCAGGAAGGGTTCAGGGCCTCCTTGGCTGGTGTGCCGCCTGCGATTGGTCTCCGCCTCAGACCTGGTCCCTCAAGGCACAGGCTCGGCCCTCACAGGAATCACTTCTGCCTTGACTGCGATTCCCATCAGTTGCACCGTCTGCTCTTGAACGAGGCTTCTGACCAGAGCAAAGCAGCACTGCCCCAGACTCTTCTGAAACAGGCCCCCAACAGCACCCCAGGACAGTTTATGTGGCAGAAGCCACCACCTGCTAAAGGCTCATCAGTGTCAATTGGCCTCTACCTGGGGAGGCTGCCATTGTTGTTAGGTGTGTTTTCAGTGGCTGATTGCTTTAGGATTGCTCTGGGAGAAGGACCTGGCAACCCACTCCCAAAAACCCATCAGCCATTGAAAACCCTATGAATAGCAGAGAAGCACTGACAATAGTATTTCGCCTGTTGTACGTAGGGTCGCTATGAGTTGGACACCGACTCGATGGCACCTAACACCACACACCACTGGGAGTGGATTGCCACATCCTTCTCCCATTTTTTGTGGTGCTGGGAATCAAATCCGGGTGCTCAGAGAGTACAGAATAGCTCTCTACCAACTGAGCTAAACCCCAGCCCCATTCAGGGAAGCTAAAGGAACTTATAACTGGAATATCCCTAGAAAATCAAAGCCCACTCCTCCAACCTCACATAAACACTCGCTATATTTGCAATTTTAAAGTTGCATTTTCACTGCAAAATTCACACATGAAAAGATTTCCACTAGAATAGATAAATCTCTCTTTGCCTCTTCCTTGTTTCCACTGTTTGCCCCACATCCTTGGTCCCTGGCTTGTCGATGCATCGTTTTCATCTCTACCTCTGCTGTCACTACCTGCTCATGGTGTGTCTCTGTCTTCTCATAAGACACTGGTCATATTCGAGTAAAAGCCTACCCTAGTCCAAGTGTGACCTCGCTTGAGCTTAATTAGTGCCATCTATCCCCCGCAAGTCTGCAGTCAAACCACCCTGGCATCTGATCCCATCTGACTTTAGACGCCAAGCAGGGCCTAGTGTGGTTAGTCCTCAGATGGGAGACCACGTGGGAACACCAGGTGCTGGAGGCTTGGGAGAAGGACCTGGCAACCCACTCCTGAAATAATCAGGCATTGAAAACCCTGTGAATAGCAGAGAAGCACTGACAATAACGCCAGGCATGGCACAATGTCAGGGAGTGTTTGACTCAATGGCACCTAACAACAACATCCCCATGTGCCAAAGAAGGGTGACAGACCTATCTTGGCTCATAAAGGACCAAACAAAAGGGACTTGAAGAGGGGACAATGAACTGCACACATGGGTAAATTCCACAGTGAGCTGTGATCATGGCCTGTTAGCCCACGGAAGGGACAGGGCTCTCACAGACCAATCACACCTGCAGGGTCACAAATAAGTTACTTACGCCTGAAAGAAGCGGGACCTGGTGTTTAGCTCAGGTGGTAGAGCACTGCTCTGCACCCTGAGGCCCTGGGTTCTATCCTCAGCACCACAAAAAATGAGAGAAGAACCTGGCAGCTCACCCCTGAAACAATCAGCCATTGAAAACCCTATGAATAGCAGAGAAGCACTGACATAGTGCGGGGCACGGCACAGTGTCAGGGAGTGTTGTACAGAGGGCCGCTATGAGTCCGACCTGACTGGACAGCACCTAACAACAAGAAAAGAAGTGGCAGTTGGTTCCGGGATAAAAATGTGTCCTTCCTGAAAAGATCTCTCGTTTACCCTCTGCCCACCTACCTTTCCTTTCGCCTTCTTTGCTCTTGTAGGAATAAAGTAACTCATCCAGATGACTTGGAAGCAGCTTGTGAAGATTGGACAGAGCCTCAAAGGTGTGACACAGGACATCCGGCTGGGCGTAGTTTTTCGGCTTGTGTTCGTTAAGGAGTGTGAACTTCAGTACCGGGGGGTTGCTGCTAGAAGCCGGCATGATGGCCCACAGGGTGACAGCGCAGACCGCAGAGAGACCGTGAAGAGCGGGTTGCCTTGTGGTGGGCCTTCCCCCCAGCCTCCCTCCACCGACGGAACCCACCGTTGACTGCTTTGCATTCTGAGAGTCACAATGGCTCAGGGACTGGGCTGGAACCCTGGGGGCTCAGCCTGCATCCTCCCAGCAGAGAAGCGCAGTCCGTAGAAATGGTCCTCGGCCTCCCAAGGGTTTTCTTCAGGAACTCCAGTTTGCAGTCGTAGAGATGCATCCGTTCTGAGGAGAAAAAGAGAGTTTTCCCAGAGGGGACAGAGGGACCCTGGTGTGCGCAAAGCCCATGCTACCCTCCCACCTGACATTTCGTAGAAGTTTTATACCCCATAGATGCCTAATTAAGGCTCCACAGACCTGTGAGGCTGAGGCCTCCTGAGAGAGTGATTACACCAGCAAGGTCCTCTGAGGACCTGAGAAGAGAGGTTCGTGGTCCAGACCTAAGGAAATGTCCAGATTAACACAGGTAAGAGGCCAAACCACCTCTTATTTTCATATCCAGACTCACCCCAAGGAAGCAAAGTGAACAGGTGAAAACACTCAACTCTAGCTTTACTGAGGGCTGGGATTTAGCTCAGTTGGTAGAGTGCCACTCTGCAGTCTCTGAGGTCCCAAGTTCAATTCCCAGCACCGCAAAAATGGGAGTGGCAACCCACTCCTGAGGCAGTCTGCGTAACTTAGCAAGACCCTGTCTCAAAAAGTAAAAAACTGGGCTGGGGGTGCAGCTCAGTGGTCCAGCACTTGCAGAGCATGCAAGTGCGAGGCCCTGCGTTCAACCCCCAGTACAGCCAAAAAAAAACAAGTATGTACTTTCTTTTTGGCACCCGCTGTGTTTAGGGTGGGAGCCAACAGCCCTGCACACAATCCTGTGCTGCTAACCCCACTGTGTGATCTTGCTCCAAACCTTCCAGCTCTCAGCCTATGCTACGGAGTCTTAGGTGGGACACATGCTTTCATTTGTATCTTGGTTTATGGTCTTCCTATTTCCAATTCTGTTCTTCAGTGGCCAATATATTTACCTCTTCAAAGTCACATTTTTAATAGATCACCAGTTCCTCCCAAGAACGGATCAGAGAGAACTGAGCTGAGCCGGGCCCCTGTCCTTGCTGCGAGGATGGGTTGCTATGAGCCGGCTCGCAGCGCGTCATTACCTAAATTGATCCCGCAGCGTAGCCGGAGCGGTAACCCTGGGTTGTTTTTCTAGTCAGGCTGATCTTTGCTCATGTTGTTGTTGTTGTTTCCAAGACGGCTCTCGCGTCTCCTGAGCGCCCTTCCCTGCCCACTGGCCACTGCGTGAGCGACAAGGTCAGCTGGCTTCCGGAAGGCCGAGTGTTCAGCAACGTCCAGAGAGAGAAGATGCTCTCCAAGTTCCTCAAGGGAAGCCTCCTGAAGAGGGTGTTCCGAGCGCAGCAGGCCAAGTGGGAGAGGCCCGAGCCACACGGAGAGGACCCGACCCCCGCCTTTCCTGGCACGGGAAAGTAAGTTCTGACGCTGCAAATGACACCAGAACCCAAAGGCTAGGGGAAAACGCAGGTGAGTGAGGGCACCTGAAGCAACACAAACCGAGAGAATCGTGTCTTGCAATAAAACCAAAATACGCATGACTAAGAATTTACTCAAAAGTACTAGCTGTGACACACACAGCAGAAGTAGCATTTGCTGGGGTGTGTTTATCTTACTTCCTTCTGGGAATATGTTCATATAGATCGCAGTCACATCCCTTGTAGGAATAAGTAGATTTTAAGGTTTCTGATATTTTTTGCAACAAATTGGCAGCTTCCTAAATAAGACATCGTTACAGGAGCCAAATATTTAATTAATTTTTAAAGTAAGATTTTAAAGTGGAAGAGGGGAAAAAAAATCCTTCAAAGTAGAAATAGCAAGAGCCGGGCGTGGTGGCTTCATGCCTGTAATCCCAGAGCTCAGGAGGCTGAGGCAGGAGGACTGATGTGAGTTTGAGGCCGGTCTACATAGCAGATTCTAGGACAGCCTGAGCTACAATGTGAGATGCTGCCTCAATAACAAGCAAAACAAAACAAAACAAAACAAAAAACCTAAGATGTGATGAAGTAGAATAAGATAGATGGGAAAGGCTTCTCTAAACTTTTTTGGGTGGAAAATGGAAGAATGGAAATGTGAAGAAAGGACACAGTCACTTGTAATTTAGAGGGGCTGCAGATCAGAGATCTGAGAGGCCCCTGAAATCACGCTTTACATTTAGTATATACCTGCATGTGCTTTTTTCTGAGAAGGGTCTCAATGAGGCATGGGTCCCCTGCCCCTAGACATTAAGAACCAGTGCATTTAGAGGCTAATCAAAACATCTTGTAGTGTGAATCTAGAGCCTGGTATTCAGACTGAGAGAATACAATAGTGTCATCAGCAAAGGATTGCTGAAATGTCTCAGATGTCAATGCTTTATTATAAAGACTATCATTGACAAATGTTTTTGGTAGTCGTTTACTTACAAAGAGAATCAGCTTAAATTTTTGCCTTTATCAAAGTGTGGGAAAAGGGATTTTCTGTGTACTACATCCATTCATTTACATATTTTTAGATATGCATAGGGCTGGGATTTAGCTCAGTTGGTAGAGCGCTGTGCTGCAGTCTCTGAGGTCCCGAGTTCAATTCCCAGCACCTCAAAAATGGGAGAAGGGCCTGGCAATCCACTCCCAAGGCAATCCCGAAACAGTCAGCCATTGAAAACCCTGTGAGGGTCGCTATGAGTCGGATACCAACTCACGGCACCTAACAACCAACAACATTTTTAGATCTGCATATTAATGCCCCTCTCGCCTCTGGAGCACTGACTGGGGGAGTTGTCGTAAGACAGATGCATGTGGAGGTACAAAGCTGGGCTCTCCTAAGCTCAATGTAGCCTAGACAGAGAGAAAGAAAAATTAACTGTTGTTGCTCCTGTTCTGAGACCCCTGGCTGGCCTGGGACTGACTGGAAGGGAGCTCTCCCAGGATTCCTTTCTTCTTCAATTCCCATCACTGAACGTGTTAGTTATTATGATCACAGCCTGACATGACACAGACCCAGTCTGGAGACGCCTGGGCAAAGCTCCCGGTGTTATCTGAACAGGAGATGCCGTGAAGGTCTGTGCGCCTCAGGCCTGGGTACCAGTGGTCCACTGGCCACCAGCGTGGTCCTCAGCCTGGCCACAGAAAGGCCAGGGAGACTCCGGGAAGGGCCGGGAAGACCCCTAAAGCTGGGGAGAGCTGAGGAGGCCTGCGAAGGAAAGAGGGGGTCAGGGAGGCCTTGGGGAGAGGCCCAGGAGGCTTGGGGGAGGCCTGGGATCAGGCTGCCACAAGGGTCCCGTGAGACTTAGGCTGAGACCTTGGCCTCCACTTGGAGCCCGGGGCAGGCCCTGCACCCCGCGGTGGCTGAGTGAGCAGGGCCTTCCTCAGGGGACCCCATGGGGCACAGGGGCGGGATGGCCAGCCCCAAGGCTGTGCACCCCCAGGGGCTCCGAGCCTGGGCGGCCCCCGCTGCCTTCTGTGTCCCCCGCTGCAGGAAGGCTGAGGCAGAGGCCAAGGCAGAGCCGACTGGTGATGGAGCCAAGGACACTGGGGTGGACGCGTGGACCCGCCGCGCCGTGGGGTAAGAGGGGCGAGCCGGGGATCATGGGTCCCATCAGCTACCTCCAGGCAGGGAGAGGGCCACTCCCCCCGGGCCTTGCACCGCACCAGCACCTGCCCGGCAGCCCTAAGACTCCTGCCCCTGCGCTCACAGCCACAAAAGTGTCCTTGTCTCCAGGCCCCTCTCCAAGGAGGCCTTTCTTCCTTTCTTTCTTCTTTCCTTTCCTTTTCTTTCCTTCTCTCTCTCTCTCTCTCTCTTTTTTTTTTTTTTTTTGGCGGTACTGGGGTTTGAACCCAGGGCCTCGTGCCTGCATGCTCTGCAAGTGCTGGACCACTGAGCTGCACCCCCAGCCCATGTTTTTACTTTTTGAGACAGGGTCTCACTAAGTTACGCAGACTGCCTCTGCTCTCGAACTTGCGATCCTCCTGCCTCCGCCTCTCAAGCCACTGGGATTACAGGTGTGCGCCACTGCGCCTGGCAGAAGGCTTCTTTCCAAGGAGGCCCTTGTCCAAGGAAGCCCCTCTCCAAGGAGGTTGTTCGGGTGCCTGAGCCCTGCTCCAGGGTACAAGTGGGTGGGCCCAGGCCACTCTCCCTTCTTCCTTCCCGGGGCTGCGGGTGGACCAACACGCACTGGTTCATAAGCCACCTGCGCTGACTGCCTTAGTTCCCCAACATGCGACTTTCCCTGTGTTCTTAGATGCTGTGGAGCTGGGTCTCACTCATAGCGATCCCATATACAAGAGAGGGAAACACTGCCCGGCACTGTGCCATGCCCCGCACTATGTCAGCACTTCTCTGTTGTTCATAGGGTTTTGGATGGCTGATTATTTCGGGAGTGGGCTGCCAGGTCCGTCTCCCATTTTGGCAGTGCTGGGGATTGAACCCCGGGCTTCAGAGAGTGCAGAGCAACACTACCAACTGAGCTAAACCCCAGCCCACCTTTCCCTCTGTTGTTGTTAGGTGCTGTCGAGTTGGTATCTGACTCATAGCAACCCTATGTACAACAGGTGAAACACTATTGTCAGTGCTTCTCTGCTGTTCATAGGGTTTTCAATGGCAGATTGATTTTTGGGAGGGGGTTGCCAGGTCCTTCTCCCAAGCCTACAGTATCTGGTGTTCCCAGGCTGTCTCCTATCCAAGCACTAACCAGGCTCCACCCTGCTTAGCTTCCCAGATCTGACAGGATCAGACACCACAGTGCTATGGCTGCAGGCAACTTTCCCTCTTGTTGTTGTTGTTAGGTGCCATCAAGTCGGTATCCGACTCATAGTGACCCTCATAGGGTTTTCAATGGCTTGACTGTTTTCTGAATTGCCTTGGGAGTGGATTGCCAGGTCCTTCTCCCATTTTTGGGGTGCTGGGAATTGAACTCGGACCTCAGAGACTGCAGCACAGTGCTCTACCCACTGAGCTAAATCCCAGCCCAACTTTCCCTCTAGGAGACAATAAATTGTAAACCACTAGCAAACATGCTGACTGCTGCGGTGGCTTTAATTTGTAATCTTCCACATGTTGTTGTTGTTAGGTGCCATCAAGTCGGTATCCGACTCATAGCGACCCTCATAGGGTTTTCAATGGCTGACTGTTTCGGGATTGCCTTGGGAGTGGATTGCCAGGTCCTTCTCCCATTTTGGCGGTGCTGGGCATTGAACTTGGAACCTCAGAGACTGCAGCGCAGTGCTCTACCAACTGAGCTAAATCCCAGCCCCCATCTTCTGCATAGCCATCCCTTAATCCAGTAATTGCTTCATTATCGTATTGTCTAACACTTTCACCTTAAGCCACAGTGAGTGTTGTAGACACTGATAGGTGGGCGTGGAGACGGCTGTCTTGTCCTGTGGGCCTCTGAGTGCCTCTGAAACATGCATGAAGTTCTTCTTCTGTCTGTCCATCTGGAAAATTAGCCTTGCTTTCACATGGAACACTTTGTGTTTCAATGCTTAAAAAGTGGGCTCCAGTCCTATTTTACAAGTTCCAGAAAATTCCTCATTTTTTTCCAAGTTGTATTCTGTTTTCTTATGTGATATCTCCCTTTTCATCTCTGAGCTAATTTTTTTTCGTACTTGGAGGTTGAACCCAGGATCTCACACATGCTTTGCAAGTGCTCCACCACTGGGCTGCACCCTCAGCCCATGTTTTGTTTATCTTGAGACAAGGTCTTGCTAAATTGCACAGGCTGCCTCTGGCCTCTAACCCACGATCCTCTTGTTTCTGCCTCCTGAGTTGCTGGGGTTATAGGCATGCACCTCCGCACCGGCTCTGACCTTCATTTCTTAATCTTGTGTCAAATAGATCTTCCAATTTGCCTTGTCTATGCTGTCTGCTTTCTGTTCTGTTCTTCTTTTCTTCTCTTCTTTCTTCCTTTCTTCCTTTCTCTTTTTCTCTTTCTCTCTTCCTTCCTTTCTTTCTTTTTCTCTTTCTCTCTTCCCTTCTTTCTTCCCTTCTTTCTTTCTTTCTTTCCTTTCTTTCTTTCCCTTCCTTCCTTCCTTTCCTCCTTCCTTCCCCTCTCTCTCCCTCTCTCTCTCTCTCTCTCTTTTTCTTTCTTTCTTTCTTCTGTCCTGAGGATCACACCCCTAGCGTCAGGCATGCCAGGTAAGCGCTGTACCACTGAGCTACATCCCCAGCCCCCCGAGCGTCTGTCTTAACCTCCTATAGAAGAGTCAAAGTGCACACTTTCTTTTATATAAATGTTGACCCTGACGCATACACGTGCCTGTCCCACGACCTGTGTAGGACTTTAAGGAGACAGAGGAGCAGCTCCACCAAAACGGGGAGAAGAAACGGTGAGCACTGTGGCACCGGCGTCTCTCAGGAGGTACGGCCCATGCTGTTGGTCCTGAGCCTTTGAGCAGCTGCCCCATTGCTCATACCAGACTCCCACCGAGCCTCACCATGAAGATGTCCTTGCGGCTTCCACGTGGTGAGGAGTTTGCGCCGTGGTTCCCCACGGCGCCCGTGAGGTATTAGGGGAGCTCTTCCTTCATTCAGCAAAGGGCAAGTTAGTTGGCTTCTCTCCAAATCTCAGAACATCTCTAAGTGCAACAGGATATTGTGAGAGGCACCACCTTGTCATCGCTCAGGCGGGGCTCACCTTTTTATTTTCTCACATGTCCTTTGGGGAAAGCATCAGGAAGGCAGGTGGGATCAGGAGTCAAACCAAGTTGCAACCCTTAAGCAACCTACAATGTGACTTCATGTTCAGTTGACCAGCCTCCCTTATAAGTGGACACATTTGGTGATGTTCATTTCACTGTAGAAATATCTCCCTTGGCCGGTGCGGTGCGGAGGCACACGCCTGTAATCCCAGCAGCTCTGGAGGTGGAGGCAGAAGGATCACAAGTTCGAGACTAGAGGTGGTCTACATAACTTAGCGAGACCCTGTCTCAAAAAGTAAACAAATGGGCTGGGGGTGCAGCTCAGTGGTCCAGCATTTGCAGAGCATGCAGGCGTGAGGCCCTGGGTTCAACCCCCAGTACCACAAAATTTTAAAAAATAATAAAAAGTGAGTTAAAAAAAAAAAACCTCCCTTGTCATTCACTCCCCTTCCCTATTTTAATGTAAACAAACTATAAGCATATTTCTCTCACACTTACCTCTCAGACAGTGGTGACCCAGGACTGCATGGCTCAATGAAGCTAGAGAATCCATCAGGGAATTAAAAAACAAACAAATAAACAAACAGCTGGGTGTCCCCCTCATCCTACTAAATGGGAATCCAGTATTTTTCAACATTTTTAAGTTATTATTTTAAGGGCTGAGAACCAAATACAGAACCTCTCACCTTTGCACGTTTGCCAAATTTTTTTTCAATACTGGGGTTTGAACCCAGGGCCTCGCGCTTGCATGCTTTGCAAGTGGTACACCACTGAGCTGCACCCCTAGGCCACTTTTTTACTTTTTTGAGACATGGTCTGGCTAAATTACGCAGACTGCCTCTGGTCTCGAACTTGAGATCCTCCTGCCTCCGCCTCCCTAGCCGCTGGGATTACAGACGTGTGCCACCGCACCCAGCTACATTTGCCAAATATTTTACCATGGAGCTACACCCCCAGTCTTCAGCTATTATCTTTCAAAAGCCCTCCCCACACCCCCTCAGGTAGAGACTTATCCCAGAGGCCAGAAAGTTATGAATTTTATTTTTCAAAATCTCCAAAGAAAGATGATCTGTAGCCTCCTTTGCCATATCCAACTGTCCTTCCTAGCCAGAGGCAGCTCTCTGTGGTTCAATTCAATCCTTACACTGTATCGAAGCTTATTTTTCTCTGTTCTCCTTTCTTATGGAGATGATACCTAATAATACCTGACATTTCATTTGCCTAGAGATTTATTTGCAAAAGGTTTTCTCATTTGAGATAGAAAACAACTGAGTTCATCTCTAAAAAAATTAATTTTGTAAAATGGTCACCTCATCACTCTCCCGTTTTCAGAAGGTATTACAATCATTCTGTTCATGGCCCCCACTTTTCCTCCATGGAGCTCTGCACAATATCTGGAACAGAAACACAATAGACATTGGTACCATTCCCTTTCCATTCATTTTTGGTTTTCTTCCTCGGTGTTTCTCAGTATTCGAAATCCAGAATGAGTAATGGGCTGGTTAGCATTAAATATAATGCAAAGATTAGAATTTTCTGGGTTGATGAAAGGTGCTGTGGGTTTGCAGATCTGGTACTTAGATACAGAAAACATGATGAACGTGCCTTGTACCAGAGACACACTGAATAGGACATTTGCTATTATAAAATTAATGTCAAAAACCTGTGTGTCATCATTTTTTAACAGAAATGAGAATGAGACGATTACTGAAAAAGTCTTTCCATTCCCTGAAAAACAGGTCTTATGCTGGTGAGGTTTTTGTTTGTTTTTGGTAGTGGGGGTGCTGAACCCAGGGCCTTGCACATACTTTGCAAGTGCTCTACCCCTGGGCTGCCCCCCAGGCCCCTTTTGATATTTTTTTTATCTTGAGACAGAGTCTCCCTAAGTTGTGCAGGCTGCCTCTGGCCTCGAACCTGCGATCCTCCTGCCTCTGCCTCCCGAGTCACTGGGATTCCAGAGTGCCTCTCTTGGTAAAGTTCTGAGAAGGAAAAATTGCACGCTTCTCAAAGATGCCAATCCTGTCCACATAGAAGGCAGAGGAGATCATACAAACCTGTGCCTCTCTCATGCTTTGCCCAAAGAACATGTAAAAATGTGTAATTAAGCTTGAAATTTTTTTCTTAATACTAAGGTTATCCTAAAACAAATATTGTTTTAGAACTTATCTCACTGGAGTTTGGATTCAGAAGTACCTGTTCCTGAAAATAAAAACCTCCCACCTGGAAGTGATAGTACAGCAGGTGGTAAGAAATCCTGGATATGCTTTTATACTGAAGTAATCACTCATATTAAAGGGGTTTGTTTGGAATATTACCTGTTTTACGTAACTATTAATTGTCATTTTTCATACACATTCTTTCAGGCAAAATTAATAAGGTAAGGATGTTTGGCTTAAAATAATTCACAAGGCATACTGTTTGAAAATTATATGTGCATTTTTAAAAAATTTATTCTTCCTCAAAGTTAAACTTTAAATTTTATTTCTACAGAGTTCTTTTTAAAAGCTAAAGTTTTTAGTATTTTACAGAGCTGCAAATTGATCATTAGTATTTTGTTATATTGACTTTTTTCAATATAACACTATTATAAATGGAAATTGACATTGTAGTAAATATAAGGTTTTCTAGTCATTGCCAAAGTTTCAGCCCTGAAGATGTCTTGAAGGAGTTGAAATGGCCAATACCTTGTTTTGAAGTAGTGAAGTCTTTTTATTTTTCTTTTGGATCAAAATATTAAACACTGAACTGTAAAATCAAGATTATCTTAATCCTACCTAAGGTTCATTATTGTCTAGTTGATATTAATAGTAGATTACACTAATTTCTGCTGCAATAAATAAATGACTTTTATATTATAAGGGGAGTACATTGGACTTTATATTCCTTAGCTAGAACAAGAACTCACGTTCTTAGAATGAGTAGAGAACAGAGATGTGCTGTGTTTAAGAGTCCTCTGCTGCTTTATAGAACCATGTGGAAATTCCAGTAGAGCAAATGATGCTAGAACTCACCTTGTTGGAGCACACTACCAAGAGAACACAGGTGGGATTTGACTCATCATGGGTAGGGAAATCCGGGAGGACGCAAGGGTACACGGACATGAGGGGATCCGGTGACCTGCAGAGGAACATGTTTGTTGGGAACCTAAAGAGGGGTGTGGGAAAAGGGGCTGCCAGCTGTGGTGGTGGAAGGGAGGGGTCAGGCCTGCTGTAAGGAGCTGTTTGGGTTTACTTAGAAAGGGGTCCTGGATAATCGATTAAGGCAGAGAAAGAAGCCCTCTGCATTGGAAAGGAAATTAGAATTTGTACCTGCCATGTCAGGACTTACCCAGAGGCTTTTGATGATCTTCTACCATTGCTTGAGGTGGACTTCACCAGGACACCAGGGGCAGCTTTCAGTCCTTAAGGGCAGCCTTGATAGCTGAATGAAGGTCTGTCCGCACCAAAATGATAGGAAAATCTGGGAGGAGGGCTGAGAGTTGGGGTTCATGCAGTAAGTGGAACCTCACTGACTCCTGGGTTTATTAAGACAAAGGCCTTGCCAGTCCTATATAAACCCTTCAAATAGCTTATTGCAGGGTCCCCCTTCCCCTTCCCTCCCTTCTGACACTGATGGTGGTGGCCTCTTTTCCCATCTCTCTTTTATTTTCCCTCAATAAATGTGTACCTCTACAGGTCACCAGATTCCCTCACGTCTGTGTATCCTCTCTTCCTTCCAGATTTTCCTAACATTTTGGTGCCGAAACCCGGGAGTTGGTGAGGTTCTGCTTACTCTTATTATTATTTTTTTAATTTCATGCAGTTTCTAAAACATTTTCCATGATTTTTCTATTGTCAGAATTGTAAACAAGGGGTAAATCAGTTATGGAGTTATCCTGTTAATGAAGGAAGTATCATGGAGAACAGGTAAGAGAATGTTTACTTTTCTAATACTCTAAATTGCTGAAATAGATTTAAATACAGATGAATTAACTGCTTAAAATAGGAAAGTCCAAAACAATCAGAAGAAAAAAGTATCGTGTGCAAATAGTAAGAAATTATATAAATAGGAGGCAGCTTCAGATACCATAAGATAGCCAGGATACGGGTAAGAGTTAAGAGTTTATTGTGCCCTTACAATGAATGCCTAACTGGAAGAGCTGGACTTCACATTGAAAGGGAGAGAAAAGTACCCTTCTATGTGTCAGGAACATTGTAATTATTTATATTTATAAACTCATTTAACTCTGACACCAGACTTTGAAGGTAACTGATGGCATCATCCCTGTTTTACAGATGATGACATTAAGGCATAGTGATAATTTGCTCAAAGTCACACCATTAATAGATGATAAAACTGGGGTGCCCAAGTAGCTTGGTTCATGAGCACAGTCACTGTAGTATTTTGCTTCTTAACACTCACCTGGATTTGAATTCTTGGTGTTTTTAAATTTCATTGTGCATTAGAACCAGCTAGACTGCTTCTTAAAAATGCAGGTTACTAATATTTGGAAATTACACTTTATTGAACATTGTTCTATGTCACTTTTACTTACAATGTAAGTTGTAAGTAAAAGTTCCACTCCTCGCTTTAACCCAGTTGTAACACATACCGGGCCCAACAGATCACCACAGTCTCCTGGTAGAGGGTTTACTTTCCTGAGGCCCCGAGTAGAGCTCACCTCATGTTAAAATTCTAGGGGGAACCCACAAAGTGCTAAAGGGAATTGTGACGGATATCCTAAGGGACTAATGGTACTCCTGAAGAAGGGCAATTTTTATGAGAAAGAGCTCCCCTGAGAACAAGGATTTCAAGGTGAGAGGTCCAATGAAGTGCATTTTATCCTAGGCACAGAGGAGCAAACATCAGTTGCAGCAGTAGAGGGCGGTGGTTAGGATCACAGCCATGAGATTCTACCACTGGGTTCAAATCCCAGCTCACCACTTGCTAGATGTGTGACCTTAACCAGACTGTTCCTCAGTTTCCTTATTTGAATAAGGTGGAAAATAAGGATGTTGTGAGGACTACACAGAAGAGTGTGCCTGTTTGGCTTTGGCTGTTAATATCGGGTGGGCTTGATGATGGTGCAGAGGTGGTAGTTTGGCATCAATGAGACATGTTATTAGAACTTTCCTCCCCAATACACCGTCACCAAGTAAAAAGAATAAGAACAAAGATCATTTTTAGTTAGTGTCTAACATTTCACCAAGTACATTCCCGGAAGTTCTTCTGTGCTCAGACCACCTGTGGGGTGTGCGTGACCACTTCCAGGTTGCTCTGTCACTGGTAGAAAAGGTCCATTCTAGGACTTCTGACACCAGATTTCATGCTCTTCTTATTATGCTACATGGGTGATGTCTGCTAATGATTGTACATTGTGACTTTCCTCTGTTTTTTCAAAGTATTCCTGGTATCTGGCTAAATGAATACATTTCTAATCACTCTGTAGAAATGAAGGTATTTTTCAAAGTCCTATCTTATGTTATCTTTACATAAGATAGCTTTAAGAGACACAAGATGATACTGAGGCTACATATCAACTAAATACATCATTTTTTTTTTCAGTACCGGAGTCTCACAAATGCTAGGCAAGTGCTCTACTGCTGAGCCATGCCCCAGCCCCTTTTTCATTCTCTATTTTGGACAGGGTCTTACCAGGTTGCACAGGCTGCCTCTGGCCTTGAACTTGAGGTCCTCCTGCCTCTGCTTCCCAAGTCACTGGGCTGACAGGCACGCACCACGGGGCACAGGCCATCCACTCTTTCCATGTTAGTATTTCTAATTATCTTTTTAAAAAGATCTTTTGATATGGGGTGTTGATATTTCTCAGGCTTGACTCAAACTCTTGGGCTCAAGTGACCCTCTCACCTCAGTCCCCTGAGTAGCTGGGACTACAGGTGTGCACCATAGCACCTGGATTTCTAGTTATTCTTAAAAACAAACAAATAAACAAACCACACTTATTGGAAACTTGGTATTCTATGGCCTGGATTTTGTGCCATTTTCTGTATTACTTTTTCAGTTTTGTGGTATTTGTTTAACATAATGCCTAGAAGTGTTTCTGCTAAAAAAAGCATCATTAGATGAAAATTACTAGACACAACATGTGGAACAATTTTTGTTTGATAATATTGTTGGCTTCCTTTTTTGTTACAATAATTGCAAAAAACCACAGTGGCTAACAGAGAAGCCTTTGTTAAGTAACCTAACTATATTCTTGAAAAGCTTCCTTTTACCTAATTCTGGAACAATAAACATTTCACTGCAATTTCAATTTGAAGTGAACAGCCTTATTTTCAGGCATCATAATTGCATGTACAATATAGACAAACAGACATAATTAGACACTTTTGTTTTTTTGCAGTGCCAGGGGGTTGAACCCAGGGCCTCATACCTTGCATGATTTGCAAGTGCTGAACCACTGAGCTGCATCTCAGCTCATTTTTTACTTCTTATTTTGAGACAAGGTCTTGCTAAGTTACTCGGGCTGCCTCTGGTCCTAAACCCGCCGCCCTCCTGTCTCCGCCTCCCAAGTAGCTGGGGTCACAGGCACGACCTACTGTGCCTGGCTCATAATTAGCGACTTTTATCCCAGTGGCTTTTCATTGCCATGGTGAGCCTTTTTTAGATGCCATAATCTAATTATCTGCGGTTGCACAAAAGGATGCCCAATTAATATTTTAATCCATACTTTAAATATTTATATAGCTGTTTATTATTAGAGCATGCTATTAACATATTTCTGTTCCAGACAGCTAGATACATATATGCCACTGGGAACTAAACAACCAATCTTTGATACAGACTGCTTGTATCATTGAGTACCATTTTAATTCTCGTTGACAAATGACTCGTTAACTATTTTTTAAAGGGAATTAAAAAAATCTGAAGCGGAACCTGGCTTCAGCATAACAACTAATCCCGTAAGTCTCTTCACTCCAAACCACCCAGTAACAAGTACCCCAGCTGATAAGCAAGTTGGTTCTCACCCTGGACAGCCCATGCCTTGGGGGCTCTGCTGGCCATATGCCGATGGAGACTTTTTAAAGGACAGAAGTGAGTGTCATATGAATTCATGTCCAACCGCAGAAAACAGTGGCGACACTTCATCTGCTCCAAACTGGAATCTGAAATATGGAAACGGTAGCGTGGAAGAAAATTTAACAGACGAAAGTGACCTGTCAGACAGTGAGAAGGCGGACGATGCTTTGCTCAGCTATTTTAAAAAGATGGACTTGGACTTGACGCCGGACACCATAGAAAACGCTGAGGAGTCTTTTACTGGGGAACCGAGTGAGGTGTTTCTGTACCCTGACTTTCTCCCCGCTCCTTTCAACACCCTGGACTTGCACAAATTCGCCCTTTCACGATGTGAAAATTGGAAAGCCACGGTGGGAGTCCCAGAGACCTCCATTGAGCACCTGGTCACTCGCTTGCTGGAACTCGAGCGACTGCAGCACATGACCATCCAAAGGGAGAGACCGAGATTTCAGTCCGCCTTCTGTACCCCTGTAACCTCCGAACGGCCGTCTTCCTCCAAAACGCTGCTGAAAGCGAGGCAGCCTAAACTCCCCGACTCTGTCTGTCTTCAGATGTCCAGTGTAGACAAAAGTCGGGAAAAGAGGAAAAGCAACTCTGTTTCTGGCAAGCCTGAACAAAATGTGTTAAGATGGAATTGGGGCAATGCTGGAAAGTATAATAAGTGGAATTCCAGACCACCGTCCCTGAGAAGTTCATCTGCCACGAAACAGGTGATGGCAGCTTACGATGACTTTAAG
Organism: Pedetes capensis; assembly: GCA_007922755.1. Lineage (NCBI taxonomy): Eukaryota > Metazoa > Chordata > Mammalia > Rodentia > Pedetidae > Pedetes > Pedetes capensis. The sequence goes on from VMDO01003617.1 coordinate 47,949, forward strand.
AGTCCCAAAATTACCATTTTAAATCCAGGCCCGGAAATCCCACCCAAGCCCGCTGCCGCCCAAAGCACTCCATCACTGGTTAAAATGGTCTCAACAAGGTGCCTGCCACCAAGGTCTCCAGTGCCCGTCTCACCCGTAACCCTGTCTTTTCCTGACAATCAGAGGGAAAATATTAAGGCACCAAGGACCAGAAAGAAACTCTACCCCAAAACTATATTATTGAGTAGACCATTCTACATTCAGAAGCTGAACTGCTTGTCACCTTCATTTATAGCTAAGGGTAAGTGCTCACCCATTGACCTAAATTAACTCTTCGTTCACACATCCCAGTGTGAGCAAAGCTATGCCAAGAAGCCCAGCTAAAACATGGCCTATCATTCAGAGACACAGGTATTAAGAACAAAACCAAGAAACCCGCACCAAACAATTGCTTGATGTGGTCTGTAGTGGCACTTGTGAAAGTCACTGCTGACCCGTCTACATATAAATATGAGGGCTTCTGCACTGATATAGTTAATAATCTTTTGCACCTTATGTTTCAAAGAAATGTTTTACTTAGTAAACTGTTCTATTCAGAAGATTGTTCTGTAGTTGTGACTGGTTTCCAGAGTAACTCCATTGTCGATAAATAATAAAATTGAGTTATTACTGTTGTAGTTACTCTTTTATTGTGTTCTATTATACAGTCACTTAAGAATGGTAGTGATTTGAAGTGATCTGCTCCTTAGTCTTTCCCACTTTGGTACCTCCTCCTTCCCCATCTCTACAAATCTCATTCTGACCTTTGGGAATTTTCTTGGCCCTTCAAAGTTAAAGAAGTTGCTGTTAAGTGAATATATGAGAGCCTCTAGATTCTCCCAAATCCTTAGAAACTTTTCATTCCCCAGACTCTTCTTTGCCATATACATGAAACTAATATCTGTTCTCTTCTGAGCACAAATACAGGTTTAGGCATGAAATGACCCTTTCCCACTCAGACCTAATACTTTTAAAATGTGGAGGGAAAAACTCAACCCAAAATCTCATCTGGATATTTTTCCCCCAAGGCTGCACATTGCTGTAAGTCTTAACCCTGGTTAACTGAAATTCAGATGAAAGCAGAGCGGCTCCAGATGAGTTGTGTGGCACCTCCTAATGCATGGCCTGCTTCCTGCATGGAACCTGCCAGGCGGGGGCACAGACATGGTCTGGGTCAACAGGCACAAAGCTTGGCTTGAGTGAGGCCCGGGTCGGGAGGAGTAAGCAGGGGCCACAGAGGCAGGCTGTTGTGGGTACCTTGGCAGACAGCCGCACTAGAGGACGGCTTGGGTCCCTTTGACCATGAGGGAAAAACCTGATGTGGGGTTTTGACACCTGCCATTAAGGGCTGTCGTGGGTTTTTGTTGTTGTTTGATACAAACAAACCTGCAAGGCCATCACATGGAAGTATGAGCTGAAGAGGTGGAAATGAGGTTCCTAAGAGTGATTTCTGGTTATGCTGGAAGCATAACCAGGCTACTTTATTTAGGATGTGAGACCTAAAAAGAAGCTGCTGAAACACCTACCAGATGGTTTCCCATCGCAGTCCCAAACCCTGTTAAATATGTAAAAAACCGTACCTGAGGCCATTTTCAATCCGGAGCAAAGGGCCTAGTACAGTTGCTAAGATTTTTCTGAGTCCCTAAAATGAGACCAGAAGTGGTAAAATTCGTATGAAACAGACATTTAGGCATCTCAAGTTTATCTGACAGATTGATGGGGGAAAAGATTTGGCTCAAAAAGACAATAGAGCTGGGAGGCTGAGGCAAGAAGATCCACAGGTTCAAGGCTAGAGGCAGCCTGTACAATTTTGTGAGACTGTCTCAAAATAAAAAAATAAAACGGGCCGGGGGTGCGGCTCAGTGGCAGAACCCTTGCCTAGCATGCGCGAGGCTCTCAGTTCAGCCCCCAGCACTACTAAAGGAAAACAAAACAAAACAACAACAACAAAAAAAACGCATTAATGAACAAATCCAGGGAAAAAGTTGTTTACCACCAGAGGGAAAACTATAGAAATATACTAACAAATACAGAACATTTAGCTATTTTTCAGATCTGCTGGAAGCCAACTTCCACCATTCCTTTTCACAGAAACATTTGGGAAGGTTTACAAAACACAAATATAGCTTCTTAAGAAAGCTTAGATTAACTTGGCTTGCCATAAATCCCCATGCTTAGCTCCCCATGATTCACTTTTCTTCAGCTTCTTGTTTGCCAGAGAAAGCCCAGGTGAAAAGGGCTTTAGGCGTGGGTGCTCCCACCCTAATACACACTGCAGAACTTCCTCTCAAGTGGGCCAGACACAATGCCTCGTGGGTTACCTCAGGGAAACACTTACATAGCTCCTATCCTCTGCCAGCCCAGGCAGGCCACTGTAACAAGGACCTTTGAGACTACCCAGAGCCACTGCCATTCAACCCATTTCTTACAAACGGCTCAACCAGATTAGCTGTTTCCTGCCACTTGGCAGTGGTTGGCATATTGGCAGTGGGTGGGCATACCCTACAAAGCCAGACCCACTTTTATACTCGCCCTCTAGTTCTGCTTTGAATGCGCTAGAGAGCCGCATTTCTTTTGTCCCTTGTTTTTAAAACCTGAAGACATTTCTTTAAAACAGTAGAAGAGCTTGAGTCATGTCAGGCTTCCACATGGGCAATGAACCGATTTACTTATATTGCTGTAGAGAAGGAAGATAGCTTATAATCTGTTGATGTTGTTAGGTGCCACGGAGTCCAGTGGTTTCCATTATTGGAAAGCCAGAGCAGGAATATGTGTAACAGAACCATGAATATAACACTCTTTGGTGGTCTGCACTTAATGCTTGGGAAACATTTTGATGTTTGTGAGGGAAACATGTTCAACAGGCCGATTCAAAGCTGTGGGTTCTACCGAGGGGCCGATCCTGCTGAGTTCGTTTGGGATATTTCTCTCCACATCCTTCCCTGTAGTCGAGATTCCCAATGCACATCGAGGTCTTCTGAGAACTTTAAAGATTCCCATTTACCTCTATCAGTCCCTAATGACATGTGAGCGGAGAGCCCTCTTCAAAGCATATGCGTCATTAGTGAAACAGCAACTACACAGTAAGAAAATGTTCTAAACCTAAAATTGTATGTAAAATCCCAGACTTGGGTGAAGAAAAAGATCAGCAAACATGGTGCTGAGAGATACACTTTATTAAGCTTCCCAGGAAGTGCCTGGGAATACGTGCTGCCGCGAGTTACAATTCACATGACACCACCGACAGTGAGCATACACACTGAGCGTTTTCAGAGAGCAGCTTCCATGTCTTGATCGCTAACAGGTGCTTCGGAAGAGCAGTCCCTTACCCTATATACAGAAGGAGAAGCAACAGTAAGGATGCCACAGTGATACCTCAAAATAACGGGAAAGCATTTTAAAGTCAACTTAGTATACATGACTGGCGTGTGAAAACTACCCATGAGCTTGCCTCGAGCATTTCTATGGGGACATTCCATGTAGAAGGGTGAGATTCATGGCGCATGCGTGCAGAAGGGGGACGCTATTCAGAAGCACTCTCGAGGCGCTCCACTGTTAATGGTGTCCTGACAACTAGAGGGAGGAGACTGCGTGTCTGACTCTCCCTGTCTCCAACATTTACAGGTTACTCTCTAATTCCTTGTTTCATCTCAGAGCTTTCATTTCTCCTTACGCAGCCAGGGCTCTGCCTCGAGTGACGGTAAAATCCAGTAAAGCAGAGCGGGAGAAATGCAAATCTGGAACGAATCTGGGACCATCACCCTACGCTACCTCAACCACACAACATGGAATGCCATGTATTTTCCACTGTTAAAATGTCATGAGCATTTATTTTTTGTTAGGGGAAAAAACCCAATAATTACAATGGCAAGGTCAAAATTACATTATTTTAAAACACAAAATAGTTGAAAAAGTGGAGTGAAATGAGACAGCCACTGGGGAATGAAGAAACAGGATGTTACTCGTAAGATATTAAGGGTGAATACATATACGGGAGGGTTTTATTTATAACAAGATGCACCCCCTGTTCAAAACCTCAAACCCCTCTCATTTCCCATGGTTTTGAGAATGTCTAGAGATCGAATATCTAACATACGTGCGCTTTCCAGTTCTCCAACACTGCCCCAACCCTAGGAAGACCTGACACCTTTGAGATCTATGCTTAAGACTTCTGCGAACCCTCAAGACTGACCATCACCTTGTACCACTTTTGTCATGAAGTATGAAAGCGAAAACTGCATGACCAATGCCTGTATTTGGAAACTGTACAGCTATTCTGAAACATGAATGCAGGTTTGTTACATGGGGCCGTTCACTAGGTGGCTGTGAGCTTATAGCGGTCTTACAGAGTTCCAAATTTCCACCTCTGCCAAATTACAAATTCAAATAAAATCCTGTGCAGGTAAGACAGTTTGCGAGGGTCCTTTCAAACAGATGGATCTAGGAATGCTAAGTGTGGGACTCTGAGAGATCTATAGTAACACCTCTCTCATTTCCCCTGAGAAATACTGACAGTGGTCCTGAATATTTTATCTATTTTAAGACCACACTTGTTAAAAATAAGGTCACTGAAAACTAAACTGGAGAATAGACATGTGAGAGTATTCTTAAAATTCCAATTTCTACTCTTTTGAAACTGCCTAAAGCTGAAGATGACTTTTAGATGAAGGCTACTTGGGCAGTTGCTGTTTTTTTAATAATCTTTTGGATCAAATTTTAATAACCATGCGTGATGTGGGCTCTCACCACCCAAGGGTCTTTGACACCACTAAATGTGATGACTATTTTTAGGGCGGGGGATGGAGGGAGCAGCAGCAAGTCTGGCAGGCATTTCACAGAGGAACACGACAGCATCACTGTTCTAAATACCAGACACTAGCAAAACCCAAATCACAACGCTGAAAACTAAAAATCAGACAAAAACTAAATGGGAAGTTCTTTTTTTCTTTTCTTTTTTTTTAATCTTTATAGGACAGAAACCTTAGCTCATGTCTTCTGGCTGCCATCATCTTCCACTGAGCTGCACCTAAAACACAAAGAACAAGTAACAAGCAACTTTGTTTTTGAAAGAATAGTTCATAGTTTTGAAGGCACAAGATGAACTGTTTCTAGTGGAGGTTAACTTACTAATCGAATAATTATATAAAATAGAGCCATCAGTGGCATCAAAATGTTAACTACTTTGAGTGAAAGTAACTACAGGACTTGAATACGCAGCATATCGTCACCAAGATAATGTAAAAATGGTGGGAAAATGATCATCTGTACCATTAAGGTGGAGAGGCTGCACCTGTGAGGCCTTAGTTAAAAGGCTTCACTCGACCTGCGGATGAAATCACCTTGGGTTTATTTTAGTGAGGCTACACCATGGAGAGACGGGGGTGGGCTTGGAGGTGGCTTATTACATCATCTATCACCTTCCTGGCTGTGCAGTTCATTTCATGTCTTTAAATGGAGCAAAACCCACCAGGAGAATGCTGCTATTCTCATTTTCCATTCTTGAATGCACCAAAATGTGCATGCTTGTTGTAATTAGGTGCCTGGGTGGATAAAAAAATCCCATTTACAATTTAAAAAGATTATTGAAGCCCCTAAAATCTTATTATTTTCCATATTCCTTAGGGAGACAGGCATTAATTTTACCCCCCAAACAGAAAAGATTACATAGGCTTTTGAAAAGTCTTACACCACGTTACAAGTACAAATTCCTTCGTGTTGCAAAACCAGGCTGATTTACACGATTCTGTCTTAAATTGTTGCTAAATGTTTATCTACACATGCTGTCAGAAATAACCTTGTTAAGAAGGTGAAGCTGGTGTCTCAGCAAATCAGACCCCTTGGAGAAGGCGTCGAATGGCCTGTGCCCCGTTTTCCTTTTTCTCTTTCCGCACCATCAAAAGGAAAAGTGAGAAAATAGCAGAAACATTAGTTAAATCCTGAATGACACCCCGGAACCTACAGGAATAATCTCACTACACTGAAAGCTGACATTATTTGCAGAACTCTTTGGATGAAATAACTAGGACCTCAATTATAAGCAAATGGTAAAACTTTCGGCTAGATTTACGTCTTTAGCAAATAATACTTTCAATTACTTTCAGGAGAAAGAGGTTGCTTCTAACTATTTATGGTTTACCTGACTTACCAGCACTGAAGACAAAAACTTTTAAAAATGGCTACAAATGCCTTGTTCACAAAAGACTTTATTATCTAGCGATGCATACTGAGAACATACAGAAATCTGCATGGTCCACTTCACATGCAGTAGAACAATCTTCACTTTACAATAAGTGAGTGTCAACTGTTTTATGCAATAGACAACACTTTAAAGTCACATTTTTAAAGAAAAGCTTCATTTACAAAAGAAATAAAAGGTAAAGAAGCAATTACCGCTTTTAAAAAGCAGCTGCTTTGTTCAAGAGTGGAAGGGTTTATGCCTGTATTGAAAGACAACATGATCACAAATAATGAAAACAATGAACGAATGAAAAACATTTTTACCATAAAGCAGTACACTTTCAAAATGACATACAAATAGTTAAAAATTTCATTATGTTGTCTATCTAACCTTTAAATATGAGGACTTTCGGAATTAGGCCTCGACATTTGTAATTAGTAAATGAAAACTACGCATTGTTCTCTGTCACTAGGAACTGTATTTAACAAAATGTATATAAAGTCTATAGCAAGTTGATTTTTAAAAAAGTAAAGTTAATAAGAAACAGTACACTGAAGGCGCTCCATCCATCAAGCGCGCACTCTTTCAATTTCAAATGTGATGAACAGAACAGAAATTGTAACTATGCCACAGTTGTGATGCCAAAAAATAAAACAGGATCAGTTATCACACATGCAGGGAATTCTGCCACGAAGCTACTATCCCTCATTTGTCAATTATTCCAATAAAAGAACATCTTAAGACACCGGTGATGTTGATGGTTTAGCTTACCTTCAGTGTACTGAATGTTGTACACAACCTGCTTTAAAAGAGGAGACATCCCTGCAGGCAGGCTCAAGAAGGAACAGACCCCTTCGGCACTGACTACACCAAGGGCATGCTGCTGGGGCCTGCACACACACCTAGGAAAACGTGAATATAAACAGCATTTATGCTGGCCATCGTATCTGAAGACCAAGATGAAGCCAAGTCTGCTAAAAACAAATCAACCACCCAGCACTACCGCTCATAACAAGATGCTTTTGTCTTTTATGTGAACTGCAACCAGGTACATTAGCACTGTAATTCTGTGCAGTCTTGGCAATTAAAACAGCTCTACAGTTAAATTTCACATAAGACACAAAACAGATTAACTAACATCTCTAAAAGAAATATCACCCTTGGTGTTAATTCAAATATATCATGCTTCCTCAAATTTGCTGGAGAAATATTTATAAGTTTATATACATTAATAATAAACTGCTGTGAAATTTCTTCAGTCTTTGTATTTAATTACTCAAACCCTTGGAGTTTCTTCATCTCGTTTAGATTTTTTCCTGGATGAATGCATGCTGTAGGGCCTGGTTGATGCTAATTCGTTTAGCAGGGTCCAACATTAGGATCTGGTCCAACAAGTCCTTTAGCTGGTGTACTTTTTTACGTTGGTCTTCAGGAAGTCGCTGGCACCCAATCAAGTCAGCCAACAGGTCCTTAGTTGGATTAATGGTGCTCATGACAGTAACTTTCTCCTAAAAATAATTTTTACAATGCATATCTCTAAATAAGTTACTAAATGTATATAAACTTAAGACTGTTTTTTTCTACCAAAAATATTAAGAATATACACATGTAAGAATACTTAGATGAATTGTGATCCACTAGTCTTCTAAAACTTTTATGTGGCTCTCTCTACCCTTCACATCTTTTCAAGAAGCAATCCAAAAACTGTACTTGGAAAGGGCCCCAAGTCAGCAAAGAAAATGAACAGTAAGCAGCTACCGCCTGAACTGTACTTTCTCTGCTCCTACTAACAACAACAACCTCTTAGGCGGCCAGAGGAAGACATGTGAAAGAACCAATACCATGAAATGTCTCTGAGAACTCTGATAAAGTTAGGGATGCGTGATATAATGGGGAGACAATAAGGAAATCGTTACTTCCACCTGGAGGTTTTAGAAAGGCTGACAGAGATGTATGTTTCAGCGGAGGCCTGAATAAACTCCTTCAGATGAGGTAGTGTAGGGCGAATTAGTTCCGGGGATGTCTGTGAATAAAGGCACCAAGCCCTGGATCAGGGTGCCAGGTGTGCAACGCGAGGGAGAGGGAAATGGCTGGAGACGACAGAGTTCCTGCCATGGAGAGTATAGCTTGCCACTGAAGAACTCCAAGACTGTCTTATAGGGAAGGGGGAGTGGAGTCAACAGGATTTTAAGCAAGGACAACAGCATAATGAGCTTTGTTTTCAGAAAGTTTATTCCAACAGCAATATGAAAGGAGCCGAATATGGGAGCCAAACCAAGTGCCCTAAGGGAGAGGTAATGAGGGCTTCAATGTAACCTATCACAGAAGCTCATGACATTAGAAACACACTTTAAAATCCCTTCATCCTCTTCATAACCTCATGTGTTTTATTCAGGAATTGGTCAACAGCAAAAATGAATTGCATACTTTGTTTACAAATAATACTCATGTCAGGTGCAGTGGTGCATGCCTATAATCCCACTGACTTGGGAGGTGGAGGCAGGAGGATCATGGGTTCAAGGCCAGAGGCAGCCCGCGTAATTTAACGAGATCCTGTCTCAAGAGAAAAAATAAAAAAGGGGCAGGGGGTGCAAGTCAACGGTAGAGTACTTTCAAAATATGTGCAAGGTCCTGTGTTTAGCCCCCCTGGTACCAAGATAAATAAAATAAAACCACAGCTCTGCATATGATCCAGTACTCAAGCCATTCATTAGTAACAAAATATTTAATGTAGTACACTTAAACCAGACTTACCCTCTCTGTTACTTTATCAACTTCTATGTACATGAAGTTGAGATTCTGATCAAAATGTTGGTCTTTGAATACGCCTTTCCGAATCATCTACAAAATAAAACAGAAATAAGCGGGTTTTAAACTACTATGAAACAGACTGGCATGCAACCAATTTAATATGTAATAATCACAGAGTGCTACTAGTCTCTCTGGGTTTGTTCGACTCCTTGCTCTCAGCACTTGATGAGCATCTTTGGAAAAGTTAATGCAAATGCTGCGCCTAAAAGGTCTTAATAACATGAAATGACATTTTCCTGGACAGAAATTTAAACCAGCGCAACATCCAGTTGTACTTTCACTATTTCAAACTAGAGATGAAACAAACACTTCAAATTACCAGTGATTACACAGGAAAAATATGAGACGGCTGAAGCTTCTCTCTTGGTAGTTAGGAAAAGCCTAAAGACATTTTACAAATTACATTTCAGCAGCCCTGACACGTCAGACTTCATTAAAACATTAAACATAACCAACTAATTGCTGTGCGACTTATTCTAAACAAGTCCAATGTAGCAGAACTTGGACAACATCTATCACCATAATGGCTTCTGACCTCTAGGAGAAAAATCTCTAACGAACCTTTCAGGGATTCAGCAAATAAACTGAAAAGTTCTTCCCTCGTGTTAAACAGAAATCAATGTCATAGCCGATACATCAAGGGTGAGCTTTATGTTCAAAAGATGTCCTATTGAGTGAATTTTCTTGGTATTTTCCTTGCCCAAATAACATCCAATCTTTTTTTCTTCTTGCGGTACTGGGGGATAGAACTCAAGGCACTCCACCAGTGAGTTATACCCTTAGCCCCCATTCTTACATTTTTCATTTTGAGAGTCTCACTATGTTGCTCTGGTTGCGCCTGGCCTTGAACTTGCAATGCTCCTGCCTCACCCTCCTGGGTTGCTGGGATCGCAAGCGTGCACCACAGCACATGGCTAACCTGCAATCTTTAATAAACTGACTGTCATCAGTGTTCATCTGTTCATTCTCTGACTACTACACATTTCTGTACATTTTAACTAACCCAATTCTACCTCCAAAACATGTTTGCAGCTCTTACCAACAAGATTGTACTCTGCTGCCCATTACTGTAAAAGTAATTCTTACCCAGGCATGCCTGCCGCAAGTTTGAGGCCAGCCTGGGCTACATAATGTCACCCTGTCTCAAAAAACTGGAGGAGAAAAGAAAGGAAGGAAAAGAAAAAAGAAAAGAGAAAAAAGAGGAAAGAGAAAAAAGAAAAGAAAAACGGGAAGGGAAGGGAAAGAAAGGAAAGGAAAAGAGATAAGGAAAGAAAGAAAAAGAAAGGAAGACAGGAAGGACAAGCAGTTCGTTCTTTCGCTAGTTCTCGGCTGACTGCTCTTGTTGCTGTTAGATGCCGCTGAGTCACGTCTGACTCATGGTGACCCTATGTGTAACAGAAGAAACACTCCCCGACACTGTGCCATGCCTGGCACTACTGGCAGTGCTTCTCTGCTATTCATAGGGTTTTCCATGGCTGATTTTTTGGGGGGAGTGGGCTGCCAGATCCTTCTCCCAAGCCTACAGCACCCAGTACTGCCAGGTGGTTGCTTAGCTTCCAAGATCTGATGGCACCAGGCACCACAGCGGTATGGCTGTAGGCTCTTGGCTGATTAGAACCACTCCCTTAAACACGTGCAACAGGAAAGGAGCTGAAAAATCACGGTAGTCATCTATCTGCCCCTCTACAATCTGATTTACAGCTATATTGGTGACAAAGTATCAGTAGTCCCTCAGTCCGCAGGAAACAAAGACCTTGAAAAAATAAGCTCACCCAAATGGCCTACCTTATTTGGCATCTTTCCTTTGAGGTCCATGGCGAGCTTCAACATATGGTTATTAGTTTTGCCAGGAAATAAAATTTTTCCAGTGTAGAGTTCATATAAGGTACAACCTACAGACCACATGTCTATACCGTAGTCATAGCTTTTACCTATAACTGAAACAGAATGGAGGTTTTAATACACGGGGAGAAGAGTGATTGACTATTATCAACTTTATTTCCATTCACAGGGGTTAACTTAGCTTGGATTATAACCACAAGCTTAATACCTCAGCTTAACAATTAGTTTCATTAAACTTAAAAACCTTTAAAAATGGGGGGCGTAGGACAGGAATAGAAAGGGAAAAGAAAACACACATTTCTTCTCCTGGTACATTTCTCCTGTGGTAGAGATGCTAATCAACCTCAACCAAGGCAACAGGAAGAGAAAAACCAAAGGTCCCGTACAATCCATAAATGTGATAATCAGACCTTGCATAATCAAGAGCAGTCTTCTAAAGTCGAGGACATTCCATAACTGTTTTGCTACTCTTGCTTGACATGATCAAGTCCTGTCACAACTACCTTCATTCCACCTGAGGAGGATGAACGTGCTACGGTTCCCTTCCTCAGGAAAGAACGCGTGCAGCTGCTGCAGTGTGACGGAAAACAGGGCTTAGACGTTACGTAAGCTGCTTCCACCGCACAGGATGGCCCAGGCCAAAGAACACTCGAAGGAACTTACTGATCTCAGGTGCCCGATAAAATCTACTGACAAGGTAAGGTGTGATGTCGTTATCCGCAACATGTGATGCCGACCCAAAATCACAAAGCTTTAGAATTGTTTTTGATTCATTAACCTGTAAAACATTTTTAAAGAAAATTTAGTCCATGCCAAGAAAAATTAAGACATAAAAATCTTAACAAGTTATAGTAAATCCAATACTGACAATAAGTCACTTATTTAAAATTTCCTTTTCTATTTATTATTCAGTTTCCTAATTATCAAAAACTAGAAGCTCTCAAACATTTTACTACAACTAGCAAAAAATTTTCTTCACCAAAGTAACATGGAATAATACCAAGTACATTTACTTTTAAGAAACAGCACTTAAAAAAGCATGGGGAAGTGAGAGAAAAATCTCATTTCAGGAGGCAAAGCATCTTCAAGAAATCTCCCAAATACCTGAATAAAGTCAAGTTACTCTCTAAAGGAAAGTGAAGACATCCATTAATTAAGGAATCAGACTTCAGTTAATTTTCAGTTGCCGGAAAATTACAATGGCAATGAAAGAAGGATAGTGTGATTACATCTGGGCCAAAACACATAAACACTAAAAACTAACAATAAAAACATTCTTCATTTGAAGCTGGTCTAGACTATGCTAAACTTAGCAATCACTTCGACTCTAAAATATATCAAACCCCTTAGATATAAAGAAGGTATCAGTCAAGAAGATATGAAATGTATCTGGTAAGACTGATGAATATGCATTCTGTATTAGTCGTATGTTCTCGTCTCCTTTGTAAATACTTCCACATACACAGTAACAGTGACATCTGCTGAGGAAGGCTGGAGCTGCTCCCATGACTGCTGCCACTCATGACTCAGAAGCATGCTCGGGATTAACAAGTGAAGGTAATTCACAATCCAGAGTCCCTTCCCCCCTTCAAAAGAGACACACACAAATTCCGAGTTGGGACTTGAACTTGGCCTCCTATTCCCACCCCAAGAAATACAGCACGTTAAATAGCTCCAGGCCCCCTCCAGGGGGCGCCACAAAGTGTGGATAGTATAATAGGTTGAACTATCATTAATGATATCCACTGAACTTTTCTTTTTCTCCAGTACCTGGGGGGTTCAACCTAGGGCTTTGCAAATATTTTCAAGTGCTCTACCACTGGACTGTACCCCAAGCCCATTTTGTTTTTTTTAAGTCCAGGTCTTGCTTAGTTACACCGGCTGCCTCTAACCTTGAATCTGTGATCCTCCTGCCTCCACCTCCCAAGCTGTTAGGATTACAGGTGTGCACCACCTTGCCTGGCAAACGTTTCTTTCTTTCTTTCTTTTCTTTTTCTTTTTTTGCAGTGCTTGGGATGGAACCCATGGCCCGCCTTGCACCTGCTAGGCGAGTGCTCCATCCCTGAACTACACCCCTGGCCCCTATCCACAGAATTAAACTATAACAGATATTATTACTTTTAACTGTCACATCAGTTACCATTCTCTTCATCTTGAGGTTCAGGAAAATAAGCTACCTTAAAACACAAAAACTCTTTTACAGCTTTTTACAAGTATAAGCTGACTCCAGCTATTTAAGAATACAGGTGTAATGCTCAGAGACAGCCTCAGAACCATTTTAAAATTAGAATTTACCAGTGGCTCCCAGGTTGGCTAAAATGTCTCGCAGCAGGATGCACACCGACATGCACTGTAATGTGGGTTTTGTATGCACGCTGGGGTCCGAGCCCAGGGCCTCCTACATGCTAAGCCCACTCTCCACCACTGTCATGTCACAGCCCCTCATACACACTGCCACTGGCTACCTGACTTCACTTCCCCATAAGGAGTGTGGTAAGTCCACAGCACTAAGCTTAAACCATGGGCTCAAAGCTTTAGCATTTCATTAATGAATATCCGCTCCATGTGTTCTGTGATCTATTTTTTAACTCCTTAGGAAGAAGAGAAAACATTCGGTTTCTAAAATCCACATGAAAACCTATACTAGTTTAGCATCAATTCAAGGAAAAGTGAGATGTTAAAAGCAAACACTTCTAAGACACTGACCAATGTCTTATTCTTTAAGCACCATGGCATCTAGAGGAGTTCACTGTATAATTATCTTCTAAACTGCAGGGTGTTTTACACATTATTTAATAAAGACGCCACATTACACAATTAAGAAAAGACAAACCTGAGATTTAAAAAACTATGAAGGTTGGCAAGTCAGTTGTAAAACTCACTTATAATGGACCTACCATTTCACTGTAACTACTCCAGGTTATATTAAATACACAAACAGTACAGTGTAAACTCGGACCGAACACGAAAATGGAATGGGTCTCATTGTTAATGTGGTAGTCTGGAAGGAATTAAGATTACAGTAAGAAGTATGTGAGCTAATGAGCTTAATGAATCCTTAAGTTTTAATGAGGTCACAATCTTCTAAGAATTTGTTTTGTCACAGCTTAAACATGAATTTCTAGTAAAGGACACCTTACATCCTTGGCTTTTCCTAAGGATCTCTTAAGTATTAAATGTAGGAAGGGTTGATATGGTATGTATGGGAAGAAAGAAAAGTAAATGAAAAGAAGATAAGAGAAAGGAAAAGAGAAAAAAAAGGGAAAAGAAAAGAGCGCAGCCCAGGCAGATGAGCCAGAATTCTCTAAGTAGTGAACATCACAGTCAGGGTGAAGAAACAGGGCCAGTGAAGGGAGGAGTGTGTGTGCACTAATGACACCACCAACACCATGATGACGTGTTTCTAAGTTTCAAAAATGTTGGAAACATTGTGAAGTCTCCAGTTACTATACCAGAAATCACTAGGAAGAGAGACAGAGGCTTCAAAAAGAATGGCTTTCCGTTCAATCCCCAACCACACTGAGTTTTACTGCCTGGGCCCCCAGGAGCCACAGTTTCAGAAGCAATAAAGAATAAAGGGGGGCACCTTTTAAACTGCATGTGTCTGCTTAAGAGAGGCTAATTCCCTTAAATATCCCTGACTCCACCAGTCTATAAAATTAGAGACGCGTGACCAGGCCTTATCTCAAAACAGCAATATTATGTAACATTCTAAAAAAAGACACCCAAGGAAAGAAACAAAAAGGAAATAAAACACAATAAAAGGGACACCAGAGGAAACCCATCATTACTGAAGTAGAGCACTCTTTGGGGAGGGCATACCTTGAATCCATCAATCAAAACAAAAATGGGATAATGATCCATTTTCTCTTCCTCATGCTTTTCTACAAAACCTCATGGTTTTTTTCTTCCAAAGAAGAAAAAAATTGGTGAAGTCATTCATAATGGGTTGTTAGTATACCAAATTATGCCAAGATGTCACTTCTACTGAAATAATACAGTAACAATCATACTGCTAGTAAGAAGGGGTGGATGTGTAAGGCGTCCTGGATGTTGACTTACCAGGATATTGTCTGGTTTGATATCTGCATGCAGGATATTGCATCTTTTAAGGAGTTTCAATGCCAGGAACAATTGCTGACTATAGGATCTTACAGCTTTAATATGAAGACCAACATCCTTACCATATTTTTTTAATACCTCTCGTAAATTCATACTTTTAGGAGAGAAAAAAAAATTGAGAGTCAAGATGGAAATACAGATTTCAAAAATATTTTCAAGTATAAAGTAAAATAAAGTGCAAAACATAATTAATAATGAAAATACTTTCTCTTTGAAAATCCTCTTCCCCAATTCTTGGCAAATTAATTTACATGGCAAGCATATCAAACTATGCATACATCAACACAGTTTGCCAATGACACCCGATTTTCAAAATAAATAAAAGAGATGCATGGTAAACTCTTACTCTGACTTTAGAACAGGTTTATACTTGAAGGTGCAACAATGAAGCCATAAAGTGTACGTAAAAACTGTTTCTACCCCACCACTCCAATTTCCTTCCATTTTGGCTTAATCCTTCCCTTGAAGTAGTTAATTTTCAGAGACACTCTGCTGACCTGCAAGCTATGTAAAATTAGTGTCTGGTACACACTAATTTTTAATTGAAGAATTTTTAATTTCAATTTTTAATTGATTAATGTTTACTTATTAACTGTCAAGAAGCTAACTTTAACCCAAAGTTAAAAAAACAAAACACAAAACAAAAAAAAAAACCACCAACTAGAAAAAAAACAATCAAATACCCCCAAAATTTGTTACAGCATTTACCGAAAATGGTAAAGAGATGGTGGAAGAGAAGCTGCATTTTCAGTTTAATCTACACGCTTTGACACTGTACCTGAGAGGCTCAAACACGAGGCAGAGATGCTGCTTGTGGTAAAAGTGTCTGAAGAGTCGCAGACAATGAAACTTGTCATCAGGATCAGCATCGTTAAGTTTTTTCAAGAACTCTAGTTCTTTTAAACCAGTCTTTTGCCTGCAGTGAAACAGAAAATTAGGCCCAAACTGAACATACATAAAATTTAGGAGAATAAGACTTACTGGAGCTTTTTGTTTGTTTTTTGAGACAGGGTCTTGCTATGCAGCTCAGAATGGCCTTGAACTTGAGATCCCCCTGCCTCTGCCTCCAGCATGCTGGATGACAGGCACGCACTGCTGTGCCTGACTAGCTTGTGCTTTTCTAAAAATATTCATCAGTTCATTGAGGAGTAAGTCTCTGTATCGTTCACATAATAGATTATACTGAGGCAGTTAGTGCCGTGGTTAATTTCCAAAATAATCAATGAGTCAACAGAAACACTGCAAATCCACTTTGCTTAAAGAGAAATCAATCTTGCCTATTTTATCTCAAAATATGTTGATATAATTATTTTTAACAAAAATGGAACCACTATAGGCTAGCTTTTGTTCCACTAGAAATGTAATAATGGATACATCTTAGTTTTATTTTTATTACGTTTTAATACTTAGTTCTCTTATGAAAATCTGACGATAATTCATCAACAAGGTATGTTTTAAAATGAGTATCTATAGTACCGAAGGTGGGACTTCCCATCAAAACAAAAATCTTTCTAAGCCTAGAGCAATGGAAGACTTCAGTAAAAATCTACAGTACTTCTGATATTTCAAAACCAATGACAAGTTGTTTCTTTTTTTAATCCACCAACTCAGTGCATAGTACAGATTATGTGTTAAAACATATGGGTATGGCAATCACCTATTCTATTAAAGGAAAAAGGTGAGAGATCAACAAAAGATATAAATACCATCACTAGCTAGTTTAATTTTCTGCTGGCTGCCCTATGTTGAGTAACAGCTAATCAACAAGATGTTTGACATCTCATGCCTGCTCTTGAGTGAAGGTTGTCACAACGAAAGATGGCGTAAGACAAGCAGTAGAAGGAAGGTGTCTAATTTTACACTAGTGCACACAACAGGAACTGAGTCAAATACCATCAACCTATGGTTCTAGTGCTCCACACCTAACACAGGGCTTTAAAATAAAAATCCACTATCAAAAAGAACTGTTTCTGCCACTTTACAAATGCAATACATGTTTAACACAGATTGTCACTTAAAAGAAATGTTAAAAATGTTTATTTTTAGGTATTTATTTTTAGGTGCGTTATTAATGATTTAAACTCATTTGTCTTCCGCACTTACATGAGCTCGTTATTTCTGATGATCTTTACAGCCACTTCTTGATTGGCTCTCGCATTATCTCTGGCTCGGACAACATTACTGAATACACCTTGCCCAGTGTAGCCATAAACATTGTAACGCTTATCGAGTACCTCACCTATGTTTACACCTAAAAAAAAAGCAAATTGAAAACTTAGAAGTCGCCCATAATAAACAGAATCAGAAGACAGAAAACACAGCGCAGTCACTTAAACATTGTATCACAGCTCTGCTGTGTGGTTTCCTAGACATAGAGGACCCCAGCCTGCCTCCACCGATCACTCTTTCAGAATGTGGCCGACGCTGTGGGCCCACTTCAGATGACTGCACGGCTTCTGCAGTCCTGCTGATGGCTGACAATTTTACACTGAGGAGGGTGAAGATGCTCACTGCGGGGATCCCCGTCGTAGTCCCGCCCGACTGGTATCCAAAGCTCCTTGGAGGTTGTTTGCCTTGGTTTTAGATCAAGACAAACAAGTGACTTTTCTCTTCCTCTGAGAGGATTACCTCACTGCTGAAAATAACTATGCACGCACAGCTCTGGGTTGTACACCAAGTCTTTACCTCACTTCCATCTGTTACGCCTCTGGGCCGTTCACCAGGACATATGAGTTCATGCAGCAGCAGGATGGGCTACAATTTTAAGTGATGGGACTTTTCAGAGTTCTCCAATGCGTCACTCAAACAGGCAATGTGCTTTCATAGCGTTACAATGGCCTCTACAGTTAGCAAGAACTGAAACTTACGGTAATAGCCTTCCGCATCAGTCCAGTTATCTCTGAGGTTGGGATTCTCCTTGAAATCTTTTCCAATGCCTGCAGCCCGAAGACGAGCACTCTGAAATTCAGGAGGCAACGTTAATTGTTTACCCACTCATCAGACATTTAATGTACTCTCTTATAGCAAAAGAGCAAAACCGGCATTTTATTCCAACTTAATAAATGACTATGATCACTTACATAAATGCAATATAGCTGAAACATGACTTCTAAGGCCTCACATCACAATACTATTCAGGGGGAAAAAATTTCTAAAGTTATCTTCAAGAGCTTTTATGCATATGATTTAGGGCACTTAAAACCACACACACACACATCATTGGATCTGTTTTCCTTTAGCTGATGAGATATTGGAAAAAAGCTAGGCTGGGGCTCAGTTAACAGCCAGTGTCCACTCTGTTAGGTGCTGTCGAGTCGGTATCCAACTCATAGCGACCCTCATAGGGTTTTCAATGGCTGAGTGCTTCGGGATTGCCTTAGGAGTGGATTGCCAGGCCCCTCTCCCATTTTTGCGGTGCTGGGAATTGAACTCAGGGCCTCAGAGACTGCAGCGCAGCGCTCTACCCACTGAGCTAAATCCCAGCCCAGTGTCCACTCTAGTCAACCCATTTTCACCATTTCTTTCAGTATCTGTATTCTTCCCACACGTGCATGAAATACAATGACATTTGTTGGCTGCCCGAGTTGAGCCTTCGTGGAAAATTTAAAAATATCTCATGTTTGGGAGGGGTCTTTACTGCATTACCACTCTCCGTGATACCCACGCCCTTCAATAATGGTACAGTTTGGGTATGAAATGTACCCCCAAGGTTCACATGATAAAGATTTGGTCCCAAGCGTGACACAACTGGGAGGTACGGGGACTTTTAGGACGTGGCATCTAGTGCAAGGTCTTCAGGTCACTGGGGATATGCCCCCGAGGGACTGTGGCACCCAGAGCCTCCTTGCCTTTCCCACTTCCTGGCCATGGGGTGAGCAGTTTTGTTCTGCCATGATGTGCTGTTTCAGCACAGGCCCAAACTGAGGGGCCAACTGAGTATGGACTGAAAGTTCCAAACTGTGAGCCAAAATAAACCTTTTTTCTCTATAACTTGATTACCTTAGGTATTTCATTATAGTGATGGAAAAGTGACTCACAAATATCATCCAAGTAAGCGATAGGTGCCGACAGATACTTCAACTGGCTCAATACTCATTTCATCCTCTCTTAACCCATCTACTTTTGGAGGTTCCCGCTGCCATCTATGTAACACATCAGGGATTACCTAAGTCAATCACCAATGTCTTCAATGTCACCAATGTCTGTACACCACCTGTCATCTCCCCTACTTTTTTTTTTAATGTTACCAAAGCCTCATATTTCTCATGGCCTTTTAAATACATACAAAAATGGCATCACATGCCTCAATGTATTTATAGTTTAAGACTTTTTCGACAAAAGGCACTTGACAAATCATTAAGGGAAAAAAATGCTAAGTGACCAAAATTTTACTCCACTGCTTGTAACATTTCCATCTCTTCAATAACTACTAACAGATGGGTCCAAATCCTAAAGTTCTCAAATACCTATAATACAGCAAACTTGAAGCAGACTCTGACCTAGTAAAAGCCTAGAAAATATGGACACTGCCTTAGCTCACCCAACTACCCCATGTGTGTACACACCCCTACTTACATGTGACACTGAGATTTAGGTATACACGCATACAAGAAACTCCAGTCATTTGGTGTGCGACTTTCATGAAGTTCTCACATTGTTCTGCTGTATTGTTTTGAATTTTTGGATGTGATTCTAGCCAGAGGTAAGGTGCAAAACTAGAACCCTGGGGCTTTCCAGACACGGTTCACCAAGGCTGTCCAACGTTAACGTTTTTTACACTAGTGTTATCTGTATTTCTCTCTATGTACACACAAACATATGCATTTGTTATATACACTTTTTCTTATTTAATAATTGATTTAAAATTTCTTACATCAAAATATGCAGCAAACATATCATCAGATTCTGTAAACATATCAGGTGCCAACAGCTTCTTGTGAGATGAACCTTAAAAGAAATGTGCATTGATATTTAAAAGATAAACACACAATTAAAACCCAAGTCAATGGCAAATCAGTAACAGCAATTCAAGTTTCTTTTTTTTCTCACACATTAGTTCTCATATTTATTTAATATATAAAACTATCCATTTTTTAACTAAAAAGATACATTCAGAAAAGACCTAACACCCCCTTTTGCCATGTTAGTTTAAAATAAGCTAATAGTTAAACAGTAAGTTTGTATCAAAATGACACTTCTCTTTTAAAAACCGTATTTTTAATTTGCACATCCAACTGCAAAGGGTTAATGACCCCACTACAGACAGATATAGATGAATATCCATCTTTATATACTTCTTCTCTAAAATGTCCAATAATCTCATAGAAAACTGGGCAGAAAGTAAGTTAAAAAATGCAAAGGCTTTCAGCATGTAAGTACATACTCAATCTCACTGTGAAAGAAATGCAAACTAAAATTACAAGTACCTACCATTTCTCACTTGTTACTGGCCAAAAGTCCAAAAATATGACAAAAAATATGTTACTGGCCAAAAGTCTAAAAATATGACTGGGTTAACAATGCTCTGGATAAATAAGAACTTGTTGTTGTTGTTGTTGTTAGGTGCCATCAAGTGGACTCATAGCGACCCTCATAGGGTTCTCAATGGCAGATTGTTTCGGGATCGCCTTGGGAGTAGGTTGCCACATCCTTCTCCCATGTTTGCGGTGCTGGGAATTGAACTCGGGACCTCAGAGACTGCAGAGCCGCGCTCTACCAACTGAGCTAAATCCCAGCCCAAATAAGAACTCAGGCATGGCTAAGGGGTGGCAGAATCACATAGCTCTTATAAGAGAAGAATTTGATAACACATAGGCAAAGTACGTATTCATTAATTCTTCTGACCCGACCTTCCTACTTCTAGGGAACTATTCCAAAAAAACTTAATGTGCAATGCTATTAAATCAGTATATCCAATGAATAGCCAATAACTGGACACAATCTTCACTGTCAGACAGCTGACTGAATAAACCATAATATGTCCTTTAGAAAGAAATGAGGAAGATCCTACTGATATGGGTGTACATGGTATGCTTTTGTGTACAGCACGTACAAAGATAAATGTCTTAATAATTAAACAAAGAGATAATCCCTAAAAATCAAAAGCAAATGGAAGAGCCAGGCATGATGGTGCATGTCTATAATCCAAGCACTCAGGAGGCTCAGGCAGGAGGATCACCACATTGAGGCCTACCTGAGCCACAAGAGACTGTGTCTCAAAAAAAAGAGAAGAAAACCTAAACTATTAAGCTGGTATTACAACCATATAGAGAACTATTTCAATCAACTTTAAAACACAGAATTAGGACTATATACCTTAGGATGTGTCCCAAAGACATAAAGAGTCAGTAAAATTTCAAGCTACATTTATTAAATTTATTTAATGATAAAACATACTAGTGCCTCATATATATATAGAATCTTCAATATAACAACTTATCACTAAATGTGTTATTTGGAATGAAGTTTTCCTCAGTAAGGGAAAAACAGATATGAATATAAAATCAAAGAAGTTACAAAATATATAGCCTGGGCCAAATCTAGCCCCCCGGACAGGGCTTCAAATCCTTGAAAACTTGGGTTCAATTCAGGTGCAGGTTCAACATGTTAATATGTAGAGGATTTGGGTTTAAAAAATAGAATCCTATGTGTAAACAGACGAATACTTTTTCTCAATTTTTATGTGTAATAAATAGCTAATGATAATCACTCCCCCCCCCCCCCGCAAACAGCAACAACATTAAAAGATGAGCCTAAACCCAATTACTCACTGGATTCAGAAAAAATTTTTTAAAAATGCCTGAACTGAAGTGGGTTCTGGGTTCAGTTTGAAGGCCTGCCATCTACACATAGGATTTAAACCTGAACCCAAACTGAACTCAAACCCTCGAAATTTTAGCACACTGAACCGGAACTTGAACCCAACTTTTTGCAGGTTTAAAGCTCTGGATCTAATGACCTTCAAGAACTGCTAAAACCATTAGCTAAATAGCTAAGGGAAGACAACATATTGGATGGTTGTGGTTCATCATATCTAAACTCACACTTCAACGTCAACAAAAACATGACAACTACATACCACATGATGTAATGCAAGTATACAGTAACACTTACAACATATTCTTGCCAAAAACAATGCTACCTACTAGTATTCAAGAAATACTGGGGACAGAAGAAATAAGTTGCTGCTGTTATTAGGTGCTGCCAAGTTGTGTCCGATTCATAATGACCCTCACAGAGTTTTCAATGGCTGTTTCAGGATTGCGTCAGGAGTGGGCTGCCGCGTCCTTCTCCCATCTTTGCTGTGCTTGGGATCAAACCTGGGTCCTCAGAGTGTGGAGCAGCACTCTACCAACTCTGGTCAATCAAAAAAATCTTACAGGACACACTGTTCAGCAGTAAGTGGGAAGAGGGGGAAATCATGGCACACACCTGCAATCCAGTGACTCAAGAGGCTGAAGCAGGAGGATTACAGGTTTGAGGCCAGGGGCAGCCTGCTCAAATTAGCAAAACCAGTCTCAAAATAAAAATTAAAAGAGGGATGAGGTGCAGCTCAATAGTGGAGCACTTGTTCAGCATGAGCAAGGCCTGGGTTCAATCCCCAGTATTACCAAAAAAAAGATGAAGAGAGGTTTAAGAGATCTATATTTCAAATGTACTGTGCACATCCTATTTAGATTTTGATTTAAACCAAACAACTAAGTGGATGATGATACACATCCATTTTATTAGGAATACATACCACTTCTAAAGGTCCTACGTGATGGAGATACAAACAATTATTTGCAGGTGAACTGAAGTCACGGCTGTGATTTACTTTAAAATACTCGAGCAACAACAGTGGTGAGCTGGGCAAGGTGGCACACACCTGTAATCCCAGCCACTTGGGAGGTGGAGGCAGGAGGATCCTAAGTTTGAAATCAGAGGCAGCCTGCGTAACATAGCAAGTCCCTGACTCAAAATAAAAAATGGGCTAGGGGTGCAGCTTAGTGGTAGAGCACTTGTAAAGTGTGAGTGAGGGCCTGGGTTCAACCTCAAGTACAGTTAAAAAAGGGGGGGGGGGGCAAAACAACCCACAAGAACATAAAGTTGTGAAAATGTGGGAGCTCAGTATGCTGTCTGGCATATGTGATTTAATAAAAACACATGTACACAGAACATTCATTAACATGCATTTAGTACTCACTGTAGTATTTGGCAGGAGTAACATTCCTGCTCCTTTTCACTTTTCCCCAAACCTAAATCTCACCTCAGACACAATCCCTCTCATAAAGCCACACAGCTCAAGACTCCGAGAAGAGCCCGGCCAGGACGGCGTTCTCCCCGCTCACCATTATTCTGCTCAACTGTCATCAGGTTGTGCTTGGCTTTCACCGAGGCCTCAAACGTGTCAACGTTTTCTCGCTCGTATTCCTTCACGTCGGCGGCGACCCGCTCCAGGATGTCATCTGGAGAAGGTGACCGTGTTCTTGTGCTGCTCTGGGGGCTGCTGGGCTCCGATGGCACCGACATGTTGCTGTCTTCAGCAAGATATTTGTATTTCTGTAGTAACAATGCAATACACCATTTTCATAAAACCACATGCTACCTGAATGTACTCATCTGTCAACAGTTGCTGAACTAGAAAGTTAAGAGTAAGTGTCGGTGTAAAACAACAAAAAGGAAGGTAAAGATATCTTGGTTGAATTAGACCTACAATCCCTTGTGTACTTCCAAAATCTGCAAAACTTCACGTGTTTTTCTGTTTCGTGTTCATAAATCAGGTGCCAAAACCTGACCTAACCAGGTGGCGGTGTTTATTGTCTGATTCCCTGATGTGACTATTAGCACACCTCGTTGCAGAAATACTAACGTGCTGATTGTGGGGTCTGTTATGTAATATACATAAATGTGCCATATTTCCTTTCCAAAAGTAAAAAAATTTCTGAGCTCTGAAGCACATCTGGCCCCGAGAGGTGTAGAGAATGGACTGTGGACCTGGGCAAGAAGAAAAAGAAGTTTTAACCAAGTTCTCAGAGTATCAGTTTAAGAGTGATTTCACCAACGTCCCAGGTTTGCCCTACTTCCTCTGGTGACTCAAGTTCTTTCCTTCGCTCTCATGTATTGTGACCTGCTTTATGGTCTGCTACGTAAGTTTACAAGAGCCACTATGGCTGTTCCTTCCTTTTGTCTTCTGTCCAAAGGGAAGGAACTTTACAGGGACTGCTACCCACAAGGGACCCAGTGATAGTGCATGGCTTTATCTAAGGATAGCAAGGAAAAGCTGCCTATCATCTAAGTCTGCAAATCTTATCATTAAATGACTTTATCAAGACCTGTGTATAACACCTCTCCCCATCCGGATTTTTACATAATTTAGCTCTAGCTTTAAAATTATTTTTCTAAAATGTTTCATTTAAACCACATTTGCATTAGAAAACCTGCCATTGTCTTATCAGAGACTGAATTTTTTATACATAGTAACAGGCAATAACTTTTTGCTAAATGAAATTCCTGTCATTTACTTTATACTTACCTATGAGAATTTTCAAGCCATTAAAAAAAGTAACTTCAAATTCTCACATCTTACAAAAGAAATTCATATCAGAACTGTATGTATAACAAAACAAAGGGCAACATGTCAGTTTTAAATAATTATATTCACTCCCTTCCTGCAGACTTAGCTGTCCCTACACCACTTGTTAAAGTAAAACCCCTTCAGTTCAATCGATTGTTGGCTGTTAGAACTGATTAAGAACTGTCTACAACACCACATACCTGAACAATCGCCTGCCTCTGCAATCTTCTCTGTTCTATCAGAGCTTCTTCATCCTCTTCCTCCACATCAAAATCTTCCAGGCTTTAAAGAAAAATTCAAACATGTTTAGAGATTCTAATATTATCGCTTCCACATTTCAGCAGGTCACCATTAGGTTAGGGCCCAAGTCTGAAGCCATGTTACTCCTTTCTCAAGTGCCTTGGGTGCCTGGTTAGAACCCTACTCTGACTTACCCTTACCCTGTCTCAGTCTTTGCCTCACCTATTTTATGGCACTAAAACTGGAACAAGAAAGATCGCTGAGTTTAAAAAAGTGACCATGGTTTCCTTTGTGACTTTAGTAAAATTATTTTACCTCCACAACCTTGGTTTTCTTACCTATAAGATGAGGGCTCAGACAGGTAAGTAGGTCGTTACTTTTTCTGGGTTACAGAATCCTTTGAAAGCTCATGAAACCTACCAGGCCCTTCCCTATCAAAACTATACGTGCAAACATTTTCATATCACCTCACAGGGAAGGTGGCTCCATCCTCAAACATTCTCCTTCCACTTGTTCTCCAAAGATGACCTCCTCAATCTTTACGATCCCATTCAGTGTAATCTTTTCTGTTATACCGTTGTTGTGAGATGCCCTCAAGTCGAGTCTGACTCACAGTGATCCCATGTACAACAGAATGAAAACGCTCCCGACACTGTGCCATGCCTGGCACCATGTCAGTGCTTCTCTGCTATTCACATGGTTTTCAGTGGCTGACTGTTTAGGGAGTGGGCTGCCAGGTCCTTCTCCCATTTTTGCAGTGCTAAGGATTGAACCTAGGGCCTCAGACTACACAGAGCAAGTGCTCTACCAACCGAGCTAAACCCTGTTGTCCTATCTGCTGAATATTTACTGCAAAAATGTAAGCCAATTACACTGTGATTTTATCAGGATCTATGCAGAATATCCTTCCCCTACCCAACTTTCTGATCACCAGGCTTTAATTAGAGCTTTTCAACTTCAGCCCTATTGTGGATTTTTTTTTTTTGGTATGGATATTTTGTGGGGGATCTGCCTGTGCATTGTAGGATGCAGTTAGCATCCCTGGCACTCTGCCACTAGATGGCAAACAAAAATATCTTCAGACACTGCCAAAATGTCTTTAGAAAGGCAAACAGCCCCCTGTTGAGAACTACAAAACTGAATTAGTCTTGTTTTTGAGATGTTCCATCTGGACAGCCAGGTCTGCATTTTTAAACTCTTCTACTATTTGATTTGTCCCTGGAACGCTTCTCCGTTCTCACTCTGGCCGCCAGGTGAGTCTCAACTTGCAAAGCATGCAACATCGGACATAAACGGAAAATCTCATCCCCAGAACTGGTAACTCAGGTTAGCAAGACTGATGCATCTGCTGTTCCTAATAAAAACAAAGAGAAGGCTCCTGATAAAAGTGACAGTCCAGTATTCACTCTAGCTGAGGCCTAAACTCCTGAATTTAGAAAACCACTACCTCTGCCATAAACCTACCCAACAACTACAAAAGACTAACTTTTAAACTGAGGACCAAATTACTGCACTCAGTCAAGATATTCAGGTGGAGAGTATTTTAAGACTTCTAGTCAAAAGGTTTCTCTAAACCAGAAAAGTAAAATTATGGGAAAGTCCCACTCTTACTTATCATCGGATGAAGACTCTTGCTCAACTTTCATTCCTTCGGAAAGACTTCCTTTAAATTTGTCTTCCTTTACTTTGCTTCTGCTCCTTCGTCGACGACCCCCTCGTGACCGAGACCGCCTTCTTAAGCGCGATCTGCTCCTCCGACCTCTGTCCCTGTTTGAAGGGAAAAAAATGACAAATACGTATTTTTTAAAATGTCAAAGTGGGAGAAGGGCACACGTGGAGGGGGATTAAGGAACCTCTATGCTTTTTGCTCAATTTTGCTGTGAACTCAAAACACCTGCAAAAAATAGTCTATTAAAATAGTAAGCCAGATGTCGTGGCACAGGGCTGCCACCCCAGCACCTGAGAGGCCGAGGCAGAAGAGTGGCAAATTTGAGGCCAGCCTGTCTCCAAAACCCAAAAACAAAAACCCAACCAATAAAAAACTCAAGTCATTAAAAATTTTAAGTAAAACAACACAGTATCAGAAAGATTGGAACAATCACCTTGATTTAAAGATACCTGAAGCCGGATGAGGAGGCACACACCTGTAATCTCAGTAACTCAGGGGGCAGAGTCAGGAAAATCATTGAGTTCAAGGCCAGAAGCAGCCTGTATAACTCAGGGAGACCCTGACCCAAAATAAAAAAGCATTTCTCATGACTATGGACCTTGTTATGGTTTGGACACGAATGCCTCCCACAGGCTCGTGTTTGAAAGCTCGGTCACCAGCTGGCGGCACTATCTGGGAGGCTGTGGAAACTCGGAGGTGGGACCTAGTGGAGGAAGGAGGTCAGGGGGGCGGGGACCTTGGAGGGTCATTATCCCTGGCTGCTTCCTGTCTGCCACGATTCCTGCCACCATGGTGTCCTGTCCAAGCACATGGGACCAAGTGAACATGGACAGAAACGTCTGCAACCCTGAGCCAAAATACAGTAAATCTTTCCTTCCTGTAAGCCAGGCATTGTGGTCAGAGAGATGCAAAAGTAACTGAAAGAGACTCAATGGGAACAAATATCTACCATTTTTATATACTTTAAGATTTTTTTCGAGACAGGGTCTCACTATGTAGCCCAGGCTACCTTTGAACTTGCGATCCTCCTGCCCAGCTTCCTGAGTGCTGAGATTACAGGCCTGTGCCTCAGCCCTGCGTGGCTCCTCTTTGCATCCGTACATCACCGGTTGTGCACAGGAAGATACTGCGCCTGTATGTGTTAGTTAATAGAATAAAACAAAGGTTTCTCTCTGGTCTCATCAGTTGAGCTGTATGATTACCAAGAGTCCACTGTGTGTTCTCTAAGCTGTTTATGCTGCAAAAACGGTACTTGTTCTTTATTACATTATTAGTTACGAAAACTTGTAAGTGTAAAAAGAGCATTTCCTGTGAAAAGTTGCAACTATAGGGCCAGAAAACAGATGAGAGGTTGCCAAGGGCTAGAGTGAAAGGAGAGACTGACTTCCAAGTGGCAAGGGAATGTTTTCTACCTTCACTGTGGTGTGACTGTCCAGGCCTGTCATAACTCATACCTTTACAACAAAAATGGTGTCACCTTATATATTTATCTCTTATAAAAGAGAAGAAAGGGAAGTCTTTCTTTTAAAAGACTAAGTTTTTAATAAGCAATAACTTGTGTAAACATGAAGAGAAACTATATTAAAGAAAAGTCTGTGTGTAAAATACTGCATGCTGGCAGAAGGAAATTCTGCTGTCACACTAATAAAATTTTTCAGGGAAAAAGGTTCTATAAAACCTACCAAGTGAGCAGAGTGGAGCCCCAAAACCGTCTAAAAGGTAACCTCTGTAATTTATCTTTACCTTCTCCGAGGAGACCTGCTTCTTCTTCTTGGAGACCTGCTCCGCCTGAGTGGGGAGCGAGACCTCCTTCTGATGGGAGACCGACTTGCTCTTCTTCGAGCGGGAGACCACCTACTGATGGGGCTGGCATCCTTTGATCGTTCACGTCTACTGAGGAGATCGTCTCGAGGCCGTGTTCTTAAGAGAAGCAAAAGCAAGTTAGCAGAAAAGTAAAAGAAACTCAATCAATTTGTCTTACACGGAAAGAACATCTTAAGAAAAGACACACTAACCTAATGGCAGCAAAAACTGATTATTTTGTATCCAGATTTAAAACTGGATGACCTCAAGGACATTTTGGTGTCATGGTAGGCATGTAATAAGTCTATTTCCTATGGTCTCAGAATTTGGAGAAATATTAAAAGCTATTCACATTGTTAAAGCAACTGATGTTAGATTCAGATAAACAACTCAAACAAAACTTGCCCAAGTGGGTAATGATAGTCCATTTCCTTAGTTCAAAGTTTCTTTCTATATCCTGACATTTCTGTAGTTAAAGATTTTATTTGTTAATGCCAATTAAGGATAATAGTATCTTTTTTTTTTCCTTGCAGTACTGGTGGTTCCTCGTGCTTGCATGCTTTACAAGTGCTAGACCACTGAGATGCACCCTCAGCCCATTTTTTTTACTTTTTGAGACAGAGTCTGGCTTAATTACACAGACTGCCTCTGGTCTTGAACTTGCAATCCTCCTGCCTCTGACCCCCCAAGTTTCTGGGATTATAGGTGTGTGCCACCGTACCTGGCAGATAATAGTATCTTATAATCAATGTTAGCTGGGATTTAGCTCAGTTGGTAGAGCACTGCACTGCAGTCTCTGAGGTCCTGAGTTCAATTCCCAGCACCCCAAAAATGGGAGAAGGACCTGGCAATCCACTCCCAAGGCAATCCCGAAACAGCCATTGAAAACCCAATGAGGGTCACCATGAGTCGGATACCGACTCAACGGCACCTAACAACAACAACAACAACATAATCAATGTTATCCTCAGAAGTGAGGAAATAGCTCATCCTCTCCTATTCAAAATCAACTTTTCAACAACTACCTCACCATGTGCCTCCCAATGAGTTTCACCCTTGTTTAACGTGTTATCTGAATTACCACAGACCTTTCTACATTTTTTTTTTTTTTTTTTTTTGAGACAGGGTCTGGCTGTATAGCTCAGGCTGGCCTGGAACCTCCTGTGTGGACCAGGATGGCCTCAAGCTCCCATCGATCCTCCTGCCTCAGCCTCCCAAGTGCTGGGATTATAGGCCTGCACCACTGCATCTGGCTTTAATTTTTAAAAGTAGGTTTTGAACATTTCTTAGTGTTGCTCCAGATAGGAATAGGACTAATCAATCTCAACAGTCAGGATGACTTGTAAATAAATAGGTTTGTCTCCACAGTAACAACAGTTTCTCCATTTGATAAAAATACAACCTGCCTTATATGTTTAGACACAGTATACAGAAACCAAAAGAACTTTGTCTGACCTGGCCAAAAAGAAAAAGGAAGACCTTGACTCAGATCTATAGTATTTCCTGGTAGGCCCATCTGAGAAAACTCAAGTAAGAGTCCAGAAGGGATGGAATGTTATTTGCTTAAATGTCTTTAAAATAAAATATTTAACTCTTAATGATTTAAGAAGTTTAGAATAGTTTTTTTCTTTTTTAAGAGTGACAAAATGGTATTATATGGTGTTGTGGTTAATAAGAATTTGGGAAAAAAAAACAAAAAAAAACAAAAAACCACAGTCCGTACAGTCACGAAAGCACAAGGTGGTCTAACATCTTTCCCGGGAGGAAATCTGGCGTTAACTTCCTAAACTGTAAATGTACATCCCAGAAGACTTTGCAAGTCCACTAGTAGTAGTTGTTCTTTTTCGTCCCTCCAGGACTGGAGGATTGAACACAGGGCTTCACACATACTTTGCAAGTGCTCTTCTGAGCTGCAGCCTTAACCCCTATTTCACTTTTTGAGACAAGGTCTCCCTAAGTTGTGCAGGCTGCCTATGGCCTGGAACTCAAGATCCTCATGTCTCAGTCTCCTGAGCTGCTGGGATTAAAGGCATGCACCACAGCGTCCAGTATAAGTCCACTTCTATGAACTTATTCTACAAAGAAACCTCACACATAATCAGTGGACATCTTTGTATACAATAGTGAAAAACTGGAACCAATAGAAATTTTCACCAGTTTTATCATAGGAATAATTACTTATGGTACATCTGTACTGTAAAATAACATGTCGCTGTTATCAAGAATAAAAAGAATTATGAAAAAGCACACCATTTCTTAAGATAAACAGTATGACGTCGTTGGTAAGAAAACACTCATATTCATAGAACTGTATGTACATTGTATTCTAGACGGACAAACTTCTTGGGAGTGGTTGTAGAGGGATGGAGAAGCAGAGAATTGACAGGTTATTGTACATCTTCTGAAATTAAAAAAATTTCTTTTGTTGTTTCACATATTCAAGTCTGGACTTTAACAAACGTCTCTTAAGAATTTCCTATCAAACTTAAAGAATTGCCAGGATAATTAATAAACACTTTAAATAATAAAGAATAGTTAAAATTAACTGCCTCAATGCAGGAAGCTGAAGAAAAAAGGGGAGTATTACAAAGCTGCTTAGAAATGAAGAGTAAAAAATAAAAAGTATCTTAAGACAGACACTGTGAAAACATTGTTCATGAAATTTCTCAGAATTTGATGGCTTAAAATTCAAAACCAATGTTTATAGCCATATACTGAAAACATTAACATAAATATAGTAAATGGCTAGGAATTCATAACATCTTTATGAGCCAACATTCTTTTAATAAGCAAAACTTGGAATACAACTTCAAAATGCACAATTACTGAATATAAAATAGACATTTATAAATCAGTTTCTAAAGTAGTTTAGAATCGTCTAAACAATCTCTCTCCATTCTTCCACCCTTAAATTTAGTCCTATGATCCTAGGAAAATCAAATAACCTCTCTGATTCTACATTATTTAAAAACTAAGAGGGACCTCCCTCCACCCCACCCAGGGAGAGTAAGACAATTCTGTAAAGATTTATCAGTTAAATTACTTGGATTTAAAGAAGAGATTTGGCAAATTAGATACTAAGTCAAGAACTACAGCTGGGCATGGTGGTGCACGCCTGTAATCCCAGCCACTTGGGAGGTGGAGGCAGGAGGATTACCAATCTGAGACCAGAGGCAGTCTGTGTAATTTAGCAAGACCCTGTCTCAAAAAAGTAAAAAAATGGGCTGAGGGTGCAGTTCAGTGGTCCAGTACTTGCAAAGCATGCAAGCATGAGGCCCTGGGTTCAAACCCCAGTACTGGGGGCTGGGGGGAAGCCAAGAACTAGAAAGAAACAGATTTTGTCACCAAGCTCAGTATTTGTAAAACACCCATAAAAGATACACTGGCAAAAAAAATGTTAATGTCCTGGATTACATTTAAAATTCTATAACATTACTATCTCACTTTTAATTGTCTTCAAGTTCTATTTTCCCATTAAAATATAGCGCAGTGGTAAAAAGCATTAATGTTTTGTAAACAAGTTACCTTGGAGAAGAAAGTCGTCTCCTCTCTGGCTCTCTCCGTTTTCTTTCCAAGGAGCGGCTCTTGGCTCTTCTACTGGGAGACAGAGTTCGAGAAGGTGATTTGCTCTGCTTCGATCTTCTATCATTCACAAGGGGAGATCTACTTCTTCTTTTATCACGTTGTCTTGGAGATAAACTTCTTCTTTTGGGACTACGACCAGGTCTCCGACTGGGTGACCGGTTTTCTTTCCCAGAGGATGCATCTTTAGAGGGAGATTTAATTGGCTTCTTTTCTTTATCAGTTTCAGCCCTTTTCGATTTTCTCTCTTTGGACCGTGACCTTCTGTCTTTGGATTTACCTCTTAAGTCAATGGGAGATCTGGATTTTCTACCCCGATCGCGACTTCTGCTTTCATTTATAATTGGGGATTTTTTCCTATCTTTTGTCTTACTTTTATCTTCAGTCTTAACCTTCTCGTCAGCAGGAGATCTGGCCTTCCCAATTTTCTCTTGAGAACGCCGTCTGAGGGGAGGGGACTTGGATTTTCTTGCTTGATCTTGAGACTTACTTCTTTTGGATGGACTTTTGGACTTTTTCCTCTCTTTTGACTTGCTCCTGGTTGTTTTCTCTTTAACTAGTTCAATACCTCCCTTACTTTTCTTTTTATCCGATCTATGTCTAGTCCGTTCTTTGGATCTGCTTTTACTGCGTTTTTTTGTACTATTTTTATTGTCCATGAGTTCAAGTTTCCCCTTTGTACTTGAAGACCTAGTACTAGATCTATTGCCATTTCTCGCTTTTTCATGAATTTCCCCTTCTTCTTCAGAGCCAGACTCATAACCTTGTAAGATGAGCCCCATCCCAGACTGGACCTTTCCTTCCATTAGCTCATTATCAAGTTCAGCTTTAATCAAGGCTCTCTGTTTCTCCAAGTCTTCCAGCAAAGCTAAATCATCCAGTTTAGTTCTTTTGGCTGGAGACATACCTTCTTTGTCAGAAGCATCAATAACTTCTTTCCTTTTGTGTTTCTTATGTTTATGCTTATGTTTATGTTTTTTATCCTTGTCTTCTTCTGAGGAATGTTTATGTTTCTTATGTTTACTTCTGTGTTTATGCTTCTTTTTTTTGTGACGACTGTGCTTATTTTGAGATTGGTCTTCTGATACTTCTCCATTTTCTTCATTTACACTCTTTTCAGAATTATCAGCATCTTCCATCCTATAAATGTATGAAAAACATTTTAAAATCACATTTGTCTAGTATTCAGAGTCACTACAAAATAACAGTAATAAAAGACACCCCAATGTAATACATTGTTGTTCACTAAAATGTTTTAGGAACAGCTTCATATATTTTTATGTCAAAGAAGGTATATGGCAAGAACAGAGGTAGGCGGTGACATAACTTTGTTTCTAATGGCTGATCTCACAAACTGAAAGTATTAGAGAATACACTTCATGGGATATGGTTAAAAAATCAGTTAAAAAGAGAATCCAGAGTAGTCATAGTAAAACCTTGTTAATCCAATTTGGTCAAGACAGACACCCAGTAACTTGATTTTTAAACCAGCATTTATCACACATACTTTAAAAAAAACCCACAAGTTATTCATAAAATATACTAATACTGATGTATATTGGGAGACTATGTTCTCTATTGAAATTCACGAAATGTGACGTCCCTAAAATAGATCCAGCAAGATGTTTTGAGCATCTCACCTAATTACCACTCCTTAAAAAAAAAAAAAAAAAAATCTCTTGGGCTAACACTGAGCTATTCCAAAATAAGCAATCAGTGTAAACTGGTGGTTGATGGTGATGATATTCACATTATAAATAAATTCCCAAGGGTTAAAACTTCAGAGAGAACTAACTATGAGTAAGGACTCTTGGCCTGTAGATGCCTAGCTGCCACACAGCAACCATGTGATATTAAGTCGAATCACAAGGAAAGACACTTTGTAGGTCAACAGCAGACTAAGTCCAGCGATGTCACAGCTCAACCAACCCTGTGGAAGACACTGGTCTAACAGTGGTCAAGATCCCAAGCGCACGTGAACAAGTCCAGGAGAGGACAAGACATACCACGGAGCGCTGGCAGGATTATCTGTCACGGCCCTGTCACTGCTAGAGAGGACGGCAGGAGTGAGGGTGCCGAGCCTGGTCCTCCAGCCAGGTTTCCATCCTCAATAAACTTGGCCTGTGCGTGGGGTGGGGGTGGGGGGATGGAGGTGTGACTGACAACCAGGGTGGAGGATACACGGCCAACACATGGCATCACACATGAAGAACTTTAGTCTCGGCCAACCTCCATTTCTAGTACCATGAAGGATGGGAAAAGAAAAAATAGTGAAGAGATGTGCAGAGGACGCTGTGTTCTCTGGCCAGAGCCAGATTTCAGTCTGGGTCAACTTCTCTCTAATGGAGGACAGCAGGACGTAACACTTACATTACTGTTATGGAGGG
Source organism: Pedetes capensis (assembly GCA_007922755.1). Classification (NCBI taxonomy): domain Eukaryota; kingdom Metazoa; phylum Chordata; class Mammalia; order Rodentia; family Pedetidae; genus Pedetes; species Pedetes capensis. Next base: position 82,157 of record VMDO01003617.1, read on the forward strand.
AGAAAGGATCATGTGGATTTAAGTAAAAAATCCAACGGTATTTCAACTCTCTTCCTGATATAGGCTATACAGGTAATCACTTCCCTGCCCCAGAAATTGCTCACCCCACAATCCAGAAAATAGAGACTGTCTTCTTTTCCTGAACCCTACCTGCACAGGAGGCAGAGTCTGAGGAAAATCACACTAAGCCTTTTAAAGATTGACAATGAGTTTTAGATATGTACAATCTAAGCGTCCTAAAGCACAAGAGGACAGCCGAACACCATCTGCAGAGCCAGACTGCCTGGGTAACACTCGGAGTCCACTACTTACTAGTTGTGAGGCTTTGGCAAGCCTGAGATCTTCAGATCTGCAGGTACCCCATCTATAAGATGCAGAAAATAACAGTACCTACCTGAAAGGGTGTATGAGAGCTACACAGGTTAAGCTTACAACAGTGCTTAGCATGAACTCAGCGCCCTGCAACGTAAGAAGTTGCTATTATTGTACACGGATGGGGTAAACATACTTATTCACAAAGCCATGGTGGAGGAGCTGGCAGGGCAGTTCTGAAGACTGTTACTCTAAGGAACACGGTCGGGAAGCATGGACTCTGGAGTCAAACTACCTGGTTTACAATGGTGCCTCCAACTTAGGCAAGTTGTTCCTCTATGCCCCATTTTCTTCAACTGTAAAAACTGGGGAAACAATAGTACTGCTAAATCACAGGCTGGGTGTGACAATAAGATGAGTTCACACTCTGGAAGGCGGTCACACTAAGCGCTTAAGACATGTCTCTCCACGTGACAAGGGAGACTGTGAGGTGTGAGGAGGTTTAAGGGACTTGCTAAGGGTCCAGCCAGGGAGAAAGCCGGCCTTCCCTTACAAGTTAGTCAACAGCTCCTCGTTTGTTTGACTGAAGATACTTTAAAAATGTCAGATTGCCTCACGGCTCTGTGAAGCTTGATTACTGCTTAGTACCTCATTTAGAGTAAAAACTACCATCCTTTACAAGGCTCTATACTTCCGTCCAATGTCCCCAACCCCCTGAACCCATGACCCTCCACCCGCACTCATCCTGTCCAGCCATCTGCCTTCCTTGGCCAGGCAGCCCTCCACCTTGGGGGCTTGGTGTTAGCACCTGCTGCTGCTTTGGGCAACACTCCCCCAGACACGTGCTCCTTCTGTTTCTCTCAGGTCTTTGCTCCAATGTTACTTTTCCAGGGTAGTTTTCCTGACCCCATTTTAGTTACCTGCTGTATTTGTTCAATGGAATGATACTTATAGAATAACATAAAAGCAGTATTCCCTAAAGCTCCTTTTTAACTACCTCTTACAGACCCTCAGCTCTTGAAAGTTAACATTTTGCTTTTTCTCAGGAATATGTAGGGCCTCACAGAGTAATCACATGAGCACACATAGGCGTACACTTGTTTACTGTGCAATACTCCTGATGATTTAATCGCTCCCTCCCCAGAGAAAGCATGCTTTTCCAATCCTTATCTTTTCTAATGCTTTCTATAGTTTACAAAAGGCTTGCCAGTTTCAAAATTCTTAGAAAGCTTACTCATAGAGAACTAAGGAGAATTGCAGTTCCCAGAGCTTCTGGGAATCAGGGCCTACGTCACGATGCCCGGTGTTACCGTATCAGAGTCATTCCAGCAAGTGACCTCCTAACTTAATGAGTATTACAATCTCAAGAATAATGACTAGATCTTGGAGGAAAAATGCTACAAGTACCTAGGGCCAACTATGTTACCCAAAGTCATGTTCTAGTTCTCTTATCCTGGGCCACACACATGGCAAACCTTCATCCTCCTTGGCTGATCTCTCAAAGCAAATTTCACAGACAGCAAAAACTGCTGTCGGTGGTTGGGGTGCCGCTCAGTGGTAGAAAGCACTCCTAGCCAGCACCAGGCCCCAGGTTCCATCGCAACAGCAACAGCAAAACAAACAGAAGAAAGCCAATAAAAAGAGCCACTAAATAGGCTCATTACCAACTTTCTCCTAACCATTTAGGAAAAGGGTGCTTGCTAAGAAAACTGATGGTCATCTTAGACAGTTTATATTAATGATACAAGCTACAAAAATTCCACAAGTGCATATTTATATCTTATAAGTGCTTTTACACCTAACATTACACATTTTGCAAAGGGATGTGTACACCAGCCTGTCCACAACAGATTTGTCATAAAATGAATTATTTACTACCCTACTATGTACCAACTAATATCCTTCGAGTCACATTACTAGGAACAAAGCTGAATATCAAGCATAGACAATATCACGTGTTTAACATGATTTGTCTACTTGCCTTGCTATGTTTTACCCTTTAAACAACTGAGGTCTTGGAGCACCTGGCCCAGTGAAAACTGTCAGGGAATAACTTCAAAGTAATATAAAGCAGGAGAGTCTAACCTCTTGGCTTCCCTGGGCTGCATGTAAAGTCTATAATATAGTTAGTGCATATACACAAGATGGTCATGAAGAAAAGAAACACTAAAAACCACAGGATGTTTGCAGGGTTGCATTACTACCTGTCCTGGGCTACATAGAGCCCCTGAGCTGTGGTGTGAGATGGGCATGCCTCATATAAAGTGATCAATTACCAACCACTAGTGTTAGTTTAACTTTCTCCTTCACAGACTATTTCTAAAGAATAATCATTTTTAGATTTTTTTTTTTCAGTGTTTTGAGATGGGGTCTTGCTATGCAGCCCAGGCTGCCCTGGAATTCACTATGTAGCCCAGGCTAGCCTCAAACTCCCCATCCTTCTGCCTCAGCTTCCCAAGTGCTGGGATTACAGGTCCCATCATGTCCAGCTCAAAGAACAATCTCAATGAATTTATTTGGAAAGTATTTCATTTATGCTTTGGATACAAAGAGAACTGAATAATTTAAATTTGAACATGAATGGAATAACTTTCAAGATAGACGATTCTTAAAAAATGTTAATGGTGAACAAAGTGAAAGTCACTACTTCTTTACAAGGGAACAAATTAAGTCTGTTTCACAAATTACAATACTTGTAAGACAGAATTAATGTAGATGTTAAAGTTAGAATGGGTCTCAAACCAAGTAGACTTAAAGCCAACCTCTCTCCTGCCCTCACCTTTTCCTAATCAAGTTTTAATGAATTAGAAATGCTAGATCAAAAAATTGATCTCTGAGCTGGGCACAGTGGCACACACCTGGACTCCTAGTATGTGGGAGACTGGGGCAGGAAGATCACAAGCTTGAGGCAAGTTTGTGGCCAGCCTGGGCTACATCTTAACAAGTTCCAGCCTAGGATGCACAGTAAGATCCTACCTGAAAAAAGAAAAAGAAAAGAAGAAAGAAAAAAAATCTCTGGCCTTGCACAGTGTTACACACATACCTGTAACTCCAGCACTTGGGGGGATTAAAAAAACAATCTCTGGGGATATAGCTGAGTGGTAGAGTGCCAACAGCTTCTAGGGCATTGGACACACCGAAGGGAGTATCCAACCTTTAGGCTTCCCTGGGCCACATCGAGTAAAGAGGAACTGTCTTGGGCCACACAAATTATATAATATAGACAGTGCATAAACATCAGGGAGGCAATGAAGAAAATAAATGCCAAAAAACATATGACATCGTAAGATCTTGGGAGGCCACATTACTAACTGTAGATGTAGATGCACACATAGATGTGGCCTATGGGCAGGACACGCATTCCTTAAAGGCAATTTAAAAAGAAGCCATAGCACAGTGGTTAAGAACAAGGATTTAGACTCAGACTGCCCAGGGTTTAAATGAGTCTATCACTTAGTGTGGTCCTGGGCAAGTTACTTACTTTCTCTGTGCTTCGGTTTCATCCTCTGTAAAATACGAAAAATAACAGTATCTGCCTCCACAGGGTTGTTACAAGAATTAAATGAGCTCATATTTGTTCAATGACTTGAAAAGCATCTGGTCTTTGGTAAACACAAATAGATTTTAAGAAGCTGAACTAAAGAGACTGACAAATGTAAACAAATACTACATTAAAAAGTCTTTGAGGAGCTGAAAAACTATTATTATACTTATTCTTTATTAACTTTCTACTTTGAATAGATTTCATAGCTATAAACTTCTCAATGTGTCCTAAAGAACTGTGTAGACACTGCACCTGGGCACTCACCAAGGCCGGCATGGATGGTGCTTGCTTTCATGTCAAAGTGTTATTTCCTTTGTTAACTGTTTTCAAATTAGTGAAAACAGCTAACATACAACCAAGTATTCCATTTACACCAAGCGTTCTGTGGGGAAATTAGACTATCTGGGAGTTATTTATGGTGCAGGGGCCTAAAAGACACGATTTGAATATGTAAATACATCTAGTACTATTTGAATATGTAAATAAATTCGGTTGACCCACTCCTCAAAATCAATCTGAACTGTCCCTAAATAAATTGATGTAATACTAAGAACTTTTCAGATTACTAGAAAATTGAGCTGCAGAGCATGAGATTTGTGTTGGAGTGGCATAAATACTGCAACTGTGCCACACAGTGACCTCAGCCAGAAACAATAAGCTGGGCCTAGTTAAAAGTTGAAATTCATTTGTTTTCTGCTAAGTCAAATTGTGAGCAAAAATAATGAGACTTTCAAACCCCCTTAATAAACAACGGTATTAATTCCCTGTCTCGCTGAGTAAAGCAAATGAACGAGGAGCCCAGAACAGGACGCATGAGCACGAAGTGTCAGGTTGTCTGGTGGCAAAGATTTCTCCCATCTCTAACACAACTTGGTGGAGACGCCTCGGATGCTGGAAACAAATCGGACGACGGAGATGGAAAAGCCGGCCGAAGCCGGAATCCTATTCTAAATGCCATTCTCTTTCAGGGTCTTGTTTAAGGTTTCCCAGCATAAACATTTGCTTTTGGTTAAGTAACGGCTGGCTCTGACTTATACAAGTACGGGTTCAGCTGGCCTCGCGGATCCTCCTATCGGCTTAATTACAGACAGAAAGTGGTTTGGTTTGGAAGCAGCCAGCAATTCCCACTCCTTCCAGTCGGCCTCCTGCAGAAGGACCATGAACTCGGGCAAAAAGAAAAACAAAAAATTGCCAGGCCTCAAAACCAAGGACTCGATCTTACTTCGCCCCAAGTTTGCAAGTTGGAGGACAAGCTGCCAAGAGGCTGGGGCAGACACACCGGGCGGCTGCGGGAGCAAGAGGCGGGGAAAGGATGGGCGGGGGAGGATCCCGCCGGCCGCAGGCGCGTCCCGGGGCGGCCACGGCGCGACCCCAGCACCTCTGCACCGCTCCCAGGTCCTGCAGCTGACCTCGGTTGCAACACGCCTGGGTCGCCGGGTGCAGGAGGAGAGCGGGGGTCGCTCCGCTTGCTGCCTCTGCCCCACGGGTCGCCGTCCCCGGGGAAGGCGCGACCTCAGCGCCGCCGCAGCCGCCACGCGCCCCGGACCTGTAGAGGCCGCTCGCGCCTCCGCCGCCCGGGGCAACGACGCGCGGCAGGCCGCGGCCGCCCTCGCCCCCGAGGCCGCGGCCTCCGGGTGGAGCCGAGTTCCAGGGCCGCCCGCCCGCTCTCCACGCCCCTCGCCCGCAGCGGACCGCGCGGGCAGAGGCAAAGTTTGGCTCTTGCCCCGAGGCCTGAACTTTCCCGCCAGTCGCTGCAGGGCTCCGCCGCGTCCCCTCCGGCGGGGCCCGGGCGGCGGGCCCGCGGGCTCCCGCCTCCCGCCCACCCGGAGTCCACTTACTCCGGCTGTTCCCGCAGCGACTGGGTCTCCGCGGCGGCCATCTTGAACTTCCTGCCTGCTCGGCGGCGGCGGCGGCGGCGGCTCCGCGGACGGTGGAAGCCAGGGGAAGTGGAGGAAGAAGGAAAAAGCCGTCGCGCATGTGCAGAGCGCGCAGAGAAAAGCGGCGCTGGGAGTCCGCGCTCACGATCCGGATGGAAAACTGCACATCCGGGAACGGGGCGCGGAGCGTCAGGGCGCAACTTCCGGTACCGCGGGGGCGGGGCTTGTGGAGATTTAAGGCGGTGACTTGTGGGACCTGAGCGTTGGTCGAAGTAGGAGTTGGGCGCTTACCATTCCAGCTTTGCCGGGGAGGAGCGCAAAGCGGGTGGGAGATGGACAGCCTGTGTGCGGATCCGAGAGCTGGTTCGCTATGGAGTCTAGGACACCGTCGAGTCGGTGTCCGACTCATAGCGACCCTACATACAACAGGGGAAACACTATTGTCAGTGCTTCTCTTCTATTCATAGGGTTTTCAATGGCTGATTAATTTTTGGGAATGGGTTGCCGGGTGCTTCTCCCAAGCCTACAGCACCTGATGTTCCCAGGCGGTCTCCCATCCAAGGACTAACCAGGCCCGACCCTGCTTAGCTTCTGAGATCTGATGGGATCGGATGTCACAGTGCTACGGCTACAGGCATGGAGTCTAGAAGTGGGGTGAAATTCTAATTTTCCCTGCAGCTCTTCCTTATGGATTCATAGAGAGCTCATCGGCCTAAGTTTTCTCAAGCACGGTATTATCTCCAAGGTGCCTTTTTGGGCTCCCATTTTGCAGCTTTGATGCCAGATGGAGTCTGAGGCCAAATTCCGAACTTGCCCAAATCATTCTTTAAAAGTTGTTGTTAAGTGCCGTGGAGTCGAGTCCGACTCATAGTCGACCCTCATAGTTTTCAATGGCTGTTTCGCGCTTGCGTCGGGGTGGATTGCCACGGCTTCCCGCTTTTTCAGTGCTGGGGATTGAACCCAGAGCCTCAGCGAGGGTAGAGTGGCAACCTACCAACTGAGCTAAATCCCAGCCCCATCCTTTAAATATCACAGGAAAAATAAAACTTCAGGAAAGTTCAAAAGAAAACTTCAAAAAGTTCCTTTTAAATTTTGTCACCAAGTTCACTTGCACGATATTTTACCAGAGTGTGATAGGAAGGTTTCAGGGACAGCCCAACCCATGTTGCGGTCGTAGTTTTCGGAGAGTGGATGAGGTGTGCGTGTTCAAAATAAAGCAAACGTGAACTTAAATCATTCAGCCCGCGTTTAGGAAGCGACACACTGAAGCGGAACATTTTCCACGCGTGCCCCTTTTCCCCGTCGGACTCAGGAACCTTTGTGCAAGAGCGCCTCCTGGGGCGCGAGCGGGCCCCGGGCGGGCGGACCGCACGGAAGGGACCGCTCCGCGGCGGAAGCAGGTCCCCGGAAGTCTTTTGCGGCCTCAGGAGGCTCCGCGCGTCTGCGTGCTTGGGGCGGAGGGCGTGGCCGGGAGACGCACGCGGCGGTCGCCGCCGTTTCCGACCGGAAGCTGCCTCAGGCTGAGTCTTTCTTCAGGTTCCTGTGGACCCAGCCACGGATGCCTGAGCTCGCTTCGCATTTTCGCTGTCGGCGGCGGCGCTGTTGCCCCGGTTCCCCGAGGCCGCTTCCTAGTGGGGCCGCAGCGCCCTTCTCGGGGTGCCTGGGTTCGCGGCCCGCACTGCGCCGCTGCCCTGGCCGCGTTTGGTGGCCGACTGCGGTGGCCTCGGCACTTCGCTCCCCGTCGCCGGCAAACAGTACAGAAAGTTGGCTGGTGCAGAGATGAGGCCCGGGGGACCAGCGTGCCTTTGTTAACGCCTCGTTTTCTGCCGCCTCTGCTTGCTTCCTCCCAAGTAATATTCCAAACGAGGTGCACCTCCCAGGAGTAATCCGAAAGTGTCTTTGCGTCCCGTCCCTCCTTGGTAAGGGATTAAATCTGTGGCTTTTAAACCACTGCCATCAACAGCCCCAGTAAAACCTCAGTAGGCCCATTGGAACAGGCAACAAACAAAAGCAATTTGTGGTTAGGTGCGGCGGAGTTGGGTCTGGCTTGTAAGCGACCCTTGTGGGGATTCTGCAATGGCTGGTTGTTTTGGGAGTGGACTGCCACATCCTTTCCTTTTCTTTTCTTTTCTTTTCTTTCTTTTCTTTTTCTTTTTTTTTTTTTTTTTTTTTTTTTTTTTTTTTTTTTTTTTTTTTTTTTTTTTTTTTTTTGCAGTGCTGGGGGTCGGACCCAGGGCCTCAGCGCAGAGTGGCGCTCTACCAACTGAGCTGACCCCCAGCCCAGTTCCCTGTTATGTACGAGAGAGCGTTCTAAGAACCTTACTTACGTCCACACCATGTCATAAGTCTCTGAGGAATTCACTGTTACTGTTCAAATCTTCCTGTTATCGTTAGGTGCCCTCGAGTGGGGTCCAACTCGTAGCGACCCTCAGGGGGTTTTTGCAGTGGCTGATTGTTTCTGGAGTGGGTTGCCCTGGCCTTCCGTGTTCGAAGTGTTGGGGATCGAACTCAGGGCTTCAGAGAGAGGAGAGCAGCGTCTCCAGATGTCACTTATGTGAAATACCGAATTTCCTCCTTCTCAGGTATTGAATGTGATAATTTGCTTTTTCCTGTAACATGTTTCAATTACAGTAAACATTTTTTTTACCACTACATCCGTCTCCTTCCTTGTTACCAGATGCCTAGATTGTTTCAACTTTGCACTGTTGTGTAACAGGTGGGGCAATAGCTATAATAGTATTTAGAACGTGAGCATTGAAGTCAGACCTGAGCTTCCCTACTTACTGTGCAACTTCAAACAACTTATTTAACTTTTTTGAGCCTCATTTTACAAGTCAGTAGCATGGGGATAATAGTTCTGATTGCATAGAGTTATAAGAATTAAATGGAATAGCCAGGCGTGGTGCCGCATGCCTGTCATCCCAGCGGCTTAGGAGGCAGAGGCAGGAGCATCGGAAGTTCAAGACCAGAGGCAGTCTGCCTAACTTAGCGAGACCCTGTCTTAAAAAGTAAAAAAATGGGCTGGGGGTGCAGCTTAGTGATGCAGCACCTGCAAAGCATGCAAGTAGGAGGCCCTGGGTTCAACCCCCAGTACTGAAAGAAAGAAAAAAAAAAGGAACAATGAGCAAAGTGCCTATAGTAGCAAATGCTAGCTATTAATATAGACAAATTTTAGTTTTCTTGTTGTGATGTTTATGGTCACATAAACGATTTATTTCCAGATTTTGTGTGTAATTAAATACTGTTAACACTGTAGTTGTAAGGGGTTTGATATCCAGCTTCTCATGCAGTTTATTACTTAACTATCGTGAATTAGGAAAAATGCAATAAGAAAACACTTTAAATTGTCCATAATCCTACTACCCATAGGCAATTATTATTCATGTTTGGGGAGATCCTTTCTCGCTTTTATGGATATATGTATTTTGTTTTATGGAAATAGGAATATATTATAAATTTGGTTTAATAAGTTGGCAAGGACAGCAAAGAGGCAGGGTGATGAGAGTATAGTGATTATGGAGTAGCAAATGAAGCTGGACAGGGAGCTTAGAGGATTTCATTAAAATTCTACTGGGCAGAGTCAGTTGAGGGTTGATGGGTGACAAGATCTCATTTATTTTAGAAGGTTCACTTGGCTGCTGTATGGAGATAAACTGCAGGTGGCTTGGGTTACCCCAGTAAAGAAAGAATCCAATTAGGAGGCTATTTCAGTAATCCCGGTGAGAGATGGTGGGGGCTTAGACCAGTGTGTAAGAGGGGAAAAGCGGTTGGATGCTGAAATATTTTGAAGGAAGAGATTGTAGGATTCACTGATCGATTGGGTGCAGGGTGCCAGAGAAAGCCACTTAAAGTGCTTGGCTTGAGCAGTTAGACTTTGCAGTTGCATCTCAGGGATGGACTAAAGGAGGAGCAGATTTTAGGCTTTAGTAAGTTTAACTGCTAGCAGCTTTGTCAGAATTGAAATACCTAGAAAAAGAAAAACATTAAATCCTCAAGGAACGTTGTTGCTTGCAGATTTTGTTGAAAATCAATCGTGCCTACCTACTGGAGAGTTCAAGTCATTGAGTCTGCCCTCAGATGGATTATGGTCACAGCCAACAGAGGCAGGAAATGAGAAGAAACCTGAACCATTCACTATTTGTCAGATTTCAGCTTTAAAGAAGCAAAGGTTCCTGAAAATAACTAAACTGGAATTTTTAGATGATACTTATCAATTTATCTTCTTTATTGTGAATAAACTGGCTACATGATAAAATTTTATAAATTTAAATAAATGTGATAGAAATGAATCTGAATATCAGAAAGATTATAGTGGAGGGTGAATAATCAGTTCACAGGGTAAATGGGTAAATAATGGCAGGATTCTTATAAAATCAAGCTCTTAGTGCATATCAGAGATTCAGTAAATAAAGCTTGCAGTTCACTTGTGTAAACGTTCATTGTGAACCTCTATGTGGCTCATTATATTGTTCTAGGAAAATCTTTATGTAAAGCCAGGAACACCTGAAATATTTTACTTAGGGCAAATGAGACTGCAGTTGCAGGCTGAGGTTTTTGTGTATTTGAGTGTATTTTCCAGGAGAGGGCAGCAAAAGACAAGCACGATTTTGTTGTTACCATGTAATCTTATGCTGGGGTTTAGTTCAAGTGGTAGAGTGCCACTCTGTGCTCTCTGAGGCTCAGTTTCCCAGAACTGCAAAAGTGGGAGAAGGACCTGGAGCCCACTCCCAAAACATTCACAAACAATCAGCCATTGAAACCCTATGAAGAGCAGACAAGCACTGACAGAGTGCCTGGCATGGCCCAGTGTTGGGAAGTGTTTCATTCTGTTGTATGCAGGGTAGCTATGAGTTGGATTTGACTCGGTAGCACCTAATAACACCAACAACACGTAATCTTCTAGAAAAGATTGGCCCAGATTGCAAACTTAATAGAAGTCTTCCAAGACAAAGGAGAAATGGGGCATGGTTTCAGTTTTACTTAATTTTAGGTTGTCTTATGTGGTCTAAGGGACTGGGATTTAGCTCAATTGGAAGAGCACTGCTCTGCAGTATCTGAGGTCCCAGGTTCGATTCCCAGCACCGCAAAAATGGGAGAAGGACGTGGCGATCCAATCCCAAGGCAATTCCGAAACAATCAGCCATTGAAAACCCTATGAGGGTTGCTATGAGTGGCACATGACTCAACAGTACCAACAACAACAATATATGGTCTAATGTGGGTACTGCATAGTAGATTATCTCCCACGGGCTAAAGTGTCATTGATAGCTAAGTGATTGAATGTTTGGTCCAGGTCAGTAGTCAGTGTTTGAATCCTGGAAGCATGATTTACTAGTTTGGTAACTGGAAGGACTATTCAATCCTTCTGAGCCACAGTTTCCTCACCTATTAAAAAAAAGATGATGGATTGAGCAGAATAGCAATGCATACCGCTCACAGTTTTAATAAAATAGAATTTCTGTGTTCTGAAGATGTTAAAAGATGGAGCTAGAAAAAAGCTTGCTAGTATTGGATAGATGCTGTTTTCTTAAAAAAAAAATCCCAGTTAGGGTCTCGTAAAGGAACGCATAGGTCACTACTGTTGTGGCTACTTAAAACATTTGTAGCTAATTAACATATATTTATGTAGTGACCAATTTATTCATGTAATTTCTCCAGCAGTACTAGAGGAATGAACTCAGGACCTCATGCATGCTAAGCAAATGTTCTACCACTGAGTTGCAACCCCAGTCCCTTTTAAATTAGAGATAAATAGTGCATATTAACGGGTTAAGAAAAGAATCATGCTGTATGTAATCTTTCAAGGCTCTATGGAAACTTTGGATACTATTCCATCGCGTGATTATATCAAAGTTTGTTTTCCATTCTTCTACTAATAGACATTTAAGTTTTTTTCAAGGTTTGTTCTACTTTCTATTGTCCTTAAGCAGTATGTACCCTGAATGTATATAATACATGCATACTGAAAAAATATATATAGCAGTATGAGGGGTTAAATCTGAGGCATTGTACATGCTAGGCAAGTACTCCACCACTGAGTCACACCCCCTTTTTTATTTTTTGTTTTGAAGTAGGGTCTCACTAAGTTGCACAGGCTGCCTCTGTGCCTAAGCTTGAGCTCCTCCTGCCTCAGCCTCCTGAGTTGCTGGGATTATGGGTGTGCACTGCAATGCCTGGCCATGCATTCAGTATATTTTCTTTGCCACTTCAAGCTTTCCAAAAGGAGAAGTCTGTGGAAAAGACATTGTTACAAATGCATTGACATTTCAGTTATGTTTTATTTTGTATTTTTAGGTAGGGTCTCACTATGTAGCCCAGGCTGACCTCAAACTCAGAATCCTGCCTTGCTTCCCAAGTGCCAGGATTATAGGCATGCACCACCCTGCCCAGCTCTGATGCCTATTCTTTGTATTCTAAAACTTATCTTTATTTTATATGTGACTTTTAGTAAAATTAGTTGGTTCAACCAGCTGGGTAATAAACAGGAAATAAAACAATAATAAGAGTGGATACCTTTTCTCTGATCATTTTTGTTCTCTTGTAGCTCCTAGGTCTGTTGCCTTTATTTTTGTCTGCCATGCACACCCCCTTTTCTTTATTGAGATTCCCAGATCTCACTCCTTTCTCGAAACCATTGGACTTGGTGTTCCTATGCCTCAAGCTCACTTTCTCCACATCCACGCATGATTCACTCTTCCTGGCATTCAGCCTGAGCTCAGGGGCCCATTTTCAGAGACCGCCCAGGCTCAGGTACCCTCCCAACCCAACTCACAATGCATCCTCATCTCATTGCTGTGATAATTTCCCTCTCCTTAACTGCAGCATGGCGTGCATGTAGCATGCCTGTAATCCCAGCGATTTGGAGGTGGAGACAGGACAGCAAATTTGAGGCCAGGGGTAGCTTGCACAATTTAGCAAGACCCTGTCTGAAAGTAAACAATAAAAAAGGACTGGAGGCGTGGCTCCATGGCAGAGCACTCACCTAGCATGAGCAAGGCCCTGGGTTCAACCCCTTGGAACCGAGGAAAGAGGAAAAAGATGACAACATACAGTTGTTAATTTTACTTTTACTAGTGGTTGCCAGATTAGATGTAAGTTCTATAAAATCAGAGATCTCATCTATTTTTGTTGGCAGCTGTTTGCCTAGCACTTGACAGTGCTTGGCATATGGCAGGCCTATGATAAATATTTGCTTAATTTTCACTGTTGTTACTCCATACACCAAACTCTTTGGCAAGAGAGACTGTTGTTTTTACACCAAATTATCCAACTTTTAGTTGTTTCCAATTGTTTAGACCAAGGAAGATCCATGTCCCTCAGAACCATCCTATTCTAACTAGCATGAAGAGTACCTAGCTTTAATGTGCCTACAGCCGTGGGCCTGTGGCATCCTGGAAGCCTGGTGCTCCTGGTTTCCTGTGAGTTTCCAGGCTTGGGGGTTTTGTTTAAGATTTGTGTTTTCAGAAGGAACATTTCCATGGTTACACCCGTTCCTTCTACCATCCTTGAAAAAAAGGACAAGCCGAGTAATCTGATTCCTGGGTTACTACCACACAGATGTCTTCTGTGTCTGCCAGCACACAGGACCGGGGGCAAGTTCCATTTCCATGCATTTCTTCCCTGCAATGCTCTCTTCAAATGAGGCATGTTTAAGATTAGGAATAAAAGACTTGGATTGGAAAATCCAACAGGGATGGCCTATGTTATGTAAATAGGCTGAACTCCTGTAGGGTGAACTCAGAGGTACCATATATGAAGGGAGACATTGTTTCAGGAACAAAACTAAATGGCAGCTTAGGGCAGTAATCACAAACGTGTGAAGAATTAATAGTGTGTTCAAAAAGACTCCTGTGTTTAAAAACAGTGTTCAGTATATTAAACATAAAGTTTCATGTTGGCCTGTTAAAATAAGCACATGCACTTTGACTGATGCCCGGTGGCAAAACACACTTTTCTTTGTACCAGTATGCGTCCTTATTGCTGCTGCGCACAAACCTAGGTGAAAGATGTGCACAATCTGGCATATACTTTTCTTCATGAGCTTTGCAAAGCATTTGCATAGACGGGCTTGAATTTACACTCATGAGTTCATTTCCGAAAAGATGAGGGAGTAAGAGAAGGGCCTCCCTAGGATTGATGGAAAGTTTAAGTTTTGAAAAAATAGTGCAGCTTTTTTCTTTTGGTGAAAGTAGTAGCTAACATATACTGTTGTCCTTCTTTATCCTCAGGCAATTGGTCCAGGACCCGAAAAGATACCAAACGCCACAGATGCTCAAGCCCTTTATATAAAATGGTGCAGCATTTGCATGGAACCTACTCACATCCTCCTGTATGCTTTAAATAGTCTCTAGATCACTTACAATACCTAAGGTAATGTGATTACTACGAAGGTAGTTGTTATACTGTATTGTTTAGGGAATAAGACAAGAAAATAGAGTCGATGTCTGACTCATAGCGACCCTACCTACAACAGGCAAAACACTATTGTCAGTGCTTCCCTGCTGTTCACAGGGTTTTCAATGACTGATTGTTTTTTGGGAGTGGGCTGCCGGGTCTTGTTTTTTGGGAGTGGGCTGCCGGGTCCTTCTCCCAAGCTTACAGCACCTGGTGTTCCCAGGTGGTCTTCCATCCCAGTACAAACCAGGCCTGGCCTGTCTCAGCTTCCGAGATCTGACAAGATCGGACACCACAGTGCTTGTGGCTGCAGGCCATAAAATGGAATTACCATATGTAAAATGCTCAATTACACCCTGAATAATATTCATTAAATGGATGACAGTTGACATAATATTTGGCATAATATTGACATAATATGACATAATCGTGAATTATGTCTCAGTAATGTATAAGTAATTACCCGTGACCCTCCCCTCAAAAAGAAGACAAGGAGTGGAAAATAAAATAGCAACAAAGACCGAAGGCTAGAAATAGAAAACAGTGAGAAATGTGGGAGAGACTTGTCCAGCTGTATCAGTCATCACTTTTGAGTGTGGTAGTTGTGAAGCGTTGTCTTTCTATGGTTTACCTTTCCTCAGGCAGATGCAACCCTGCCTTAGCCAGCTGGTTTCTGCAGTGGGCTTGTCTGCAGGTACCACCACCGAATATTGTCTCTTAGTCACTAGCAACACGACCCCTTTTTATAAAGTAACTTCCCATTTGTGGGAATTTTAGTATTTTTCCTATGACCACAGCACCATTTCTGTCTTTGTAAATGCACTTTTGACAACCCTGCCACTCAACATGGGCTTGTTAGAAACACAGATCTTGGGCTGCTCAGACCCTCCAGTGAATACAACACATTAAGTGTAACACACACTGTCCTGTGCTACTTCCAGACGCATAGAGTGGACACAGTGGAGAATGTAGCAAAATGCAACATAAGAAGGTCAGACTCCAAACAGGATGGGGATTCTTGACAATTACTATAACAGCGCCCTTTGTCGAATAACAATATCCCCATTCAACAAATGAAGCTTTTGGCTTCATAGATACTTATGCTTAGCTTGTTATTGTAGGTTTTAAAATAGGGTAGGAAAAGGAAGAATAACTCTCAATGTTGTACAGGATAGTGTGTAACAATGGTTAACAACAATTACTTCTATACTTCAGAACAGCAAGTAGGGAGGATTTTCAATGTTCTTCCCAATACAAAGAAATGATACAAACATGTTAGAAGTGACAGATATGCCCATTACCCTGATCAGATCATTACATATTATGTATGTTCATTGAAATATCACACAATACCCAATAAATGTACGATTATTATATGTCAGTTAAAAATAATTTTTTTAAAAAAGAAGAAAACTGTGTAGAAAAGCAAACAATAATTCCACATAACCTGGAAAGAGATTTTGTTTAACATACGACCAAAGTTGCCACTGTGCACACACAACACTTAACAAGTCATCGAGACCATTTTCTCTGTACGTCTGTTCGTCTTCAGTGAGCCAGTGCTGAGAGCTGTCTCAATGGCTCATTGCTAACTGGTCCCCAGGGATCTTCAGAGTGCTCCTGTCTCCTTAAACGCCAAGTATACTGCAGGGCCCAGGATGGCTGAGGCCTCTGGGTGTATCTGGCTGTGTTCTAGTTCATTGTGTTACCCATAATAACAGTGACTTGTTTATTCTGACTACCCCTGCTCTTCTAGGTCAGTAATGATTTGTAGTTTCTAGGAACAATGGCCATGACCCTAGCATTCAGCTTTCCTGCCTGCTGGCTATTTATCTTCAAAGAGCATCAGCAAATTGCATGTGCTCATTTCTGCAGCAGTTTCTGGAAATGATCTCCCAGTTGCCCACACTCCTATTTGCTTTAGTGTGTTTGGAGTTTATTAATTAGTTTGGTGGTATTTCTAAAGAGAAGTAGTGAAGCAATTTATTTAGATACCCAGTGATGCCTACGAGTCATCCTTACTCAGCATGCCCTTGGAATTGGCATACACAGTGCCAATGATGCGTTATATAAATTACTGCAACCTTTCTGCCCATTTCTCTTGGAAGCTTAACTCTGAAGCCCTGTGTAAAGACACTGGACAAGGCTTGGCATATATGCTGAACTATTTTCTAAATCAATCTCTCAGTCTGTTCTCATAAAGTTACAGAACCAAAAGTAAATAGAACAAATAGTGCCTTAGTCTTGTTGGGCGGCTATAACAGAACAGTGCAGCCTGGGTAGCTGATAAGCAACAAATTTTATCTCTCATGGTTCTGGTGGCTGGAAGCCCCTAAGTAATGTGTTCGTAGATTTGCTTTCTGGCAAGGGCAGCTTTCTAGTTCTTCAACAGCACCTTCTTGCTGTGTCCCTGCACAGTAGAAGGGTGAGTGTGCCCCCTGGGCATATTTTATAAGGGCACTAATTCCATTAATGAGGACTTCACGCTCATGATCTATTCATCTCCCCAATGCACATGATTATCCTCCGAACATCAGGATTTCAACCTGTGAGTGTTGGGGTCTGCAAACACTCAGAAAGTAGCAAACACCAGACATCAATAACCAGGCAAAAAGAACAGAGCTCCAGCCTCTGCAGGTTTCTCCCCGACATGTGGAAACCCAAAGTCCTGTGCCTGGGATTCTGAATGCCTCCACCGCTGGGGTGAGCTGGAAGATCATCTGAAATGACCTGGAGAAATGAATCTCGCTCCCCTCCCTCGTGTCACCCAGCCGTGGTGTCTTCCCTCCCTGGCCCCACACCACCCTGAGCAGGATCTCAGCACAGCTGGAGGTGGCTGGCTGTGCTCCAGCTGACTTCCAAATGGCCCACATGCCTCTTTAGCCCTACACTTACTTATTGACGGTCTGAGTTCAGAACAACTTTGCAGGTTAGCTTTTCCTTCCTGAGCATGCAAGCCACCAAGTCTGCATTTGCAATTTATGGTTTATTTGTTTGTCTGTCTGTTTGTTCGAGACAGGGTCTCCCTGTGTAACCCAGGCTGGGCTGGAGTTCACGATGCTCCTGCCTTGGCCTCCAGAGTGCAGGGATTTCAGGTGCACTCCCCCACCTCTGGCGCCTTTTCTGTGAATTGTCTCTTTTATCTGCCTGATAGAGCCTGGATTTGTATTAATAGGCCACATTTACTCAGAGGTAATTTTTATCCATTACAAAAGCAACTCAAACCTGCTCTTTTCTTTGAGACAATCAGTGCTCCTCTGAGACCACTTTACGAGTCAGTTTTACATGTTTGCTCTTTGAAAGCACCTTGCTCACTGCCAAAGTTCTCCCCCTACCCCCCGCCAAATAACTCAAAATATCTGAGACTGAACTTGTCATCCTTGCTTCCCATCCCCAAAGCAGCCCCCCATCCCCATTTCCAGGAGCGCTGTAACCCCATTGCCTTCCAGACCAGAAGAGCTTTTTGTCTTACTTCCTGTGTTCACCCAAAAGAATCATTTTGGTTTTCAAATTTCCTCTCAGAAATATTTCCAGTCCTGCGCATTTTTATGACTCTTGCTCAGCCCCCAACTTCATCCTTCACACATGAGGTCCCTATTATTCTACCTCCTAGTTTTATCCATGGGTCAACAGTTCTTACTTCACTCAATAAACGCTGTCACGATGCACCCAGTGTTTCTCCTCCCAGTCCGCCCCACACACCATTACTGGGTGGATTTTCCTACCATGAGTGGTAATTATTGTGTTGAGGCGGGCAGTTGTTCCCATGAAGGCGTTCTTGACTTTACACACAGATGTTCTCAGTAGACATTCTCACTCTCAGACACAGAAACAAAAGTTCCAGTTGGGTATATGGTCACTGCATTAAAGATTTCCTCCCATCTAGCCAGGTACTATGGTGTGCATCTTGACTTGGGAGACTGAGGCAGGACTTCGAATTTGAGGCCAGAGGCAGCCTGTGTGATTCAGTGAAACCCTGTCTCAAAAATTAGAAAGCCGGTTGTGGTGGCGCATGCCTGTAATCTGAGCGTCTAGGGAGGCAGAGGCAGGAGGATCGCAATTTGGAGACCCGAGGTAGTCTTTGTAACTTATCGAGACCCTGTCTCAAAAAAGTAAAACAAAACAAAAAAAATGGGCTGAGGGTGCAGCTCAGTGGTCCAGCACTTGCAAAGCATGCAGGTGCGAGACCCTGGGTTCAACCCCCAGTACTGCAGGAAAAAAAAAGAAAGAAAGAAAGAAAAAGGAAAGGAAGGTGGGCATTACCCTTGCCCTAATGTCCCTAATAAATTATGAGCATATTTATACATATGTGTCTGTATGAAAATCCAGCTTTTATATATTAAAATAATTTATATAACAACAAAAAGAGCAGTGACTGACTTTTGTGCCACTATGCCATAGGTTCTAAAGTGACTTCTCATTGGCTAAAATAAACCAATCAACAAAATTTATGGACCTAATACTGGGAATCACGTGTAGTTATACCAGGGGATTCTGCTAAATTTAAGCACTGAACTCCCTATAATCTTTGAAAAGTAACTAAATATAAAACAATGAGAAAAGGCATGCCTAACTAATTGTAGCGTAACCACAATTTCTCATAGTCATACTATCTATCCATTGTTCTAAAATATTCCTTCTTGGGCATGGATGCTTTAGCACAATGGATAGTAAATTCACATTAAGTCCTTAGCAATTACAAAGTGATGATAAAATGTGCCCTACAGATCCTCAGTTAAAATAGGTAATATGGCCAAATGTAAATTAAAAGAGTCTTCAATGGTTAGAGCTTATTACCTAAGAGCTTCCCCACCCACGTGTCTGTCAGCTTGTGGTGCTGTGGGGGCTTGTATCTGTGTTGCTGAAAGCTATGCCACCAGTATCTCAGATGCCAGCAGGTGGTATCTGGGTATCAAGATACCAGCAGATACCCATGGTGGACAGGTTTCAACTGAGCTTCCAGACTAAGACAGACTAGGGAGAAGGATCTGGCAGCCCACTCCCAAAACAGCCATTGAAGACCCTATGAATAGCAGAGAAACACTGTCAAATATGATGCCCCAAAATGAGCCCTCTAGGTGGCAAGGTATTCAAAAGACAACTAGGGAAGAGTTGCCTCCTCAAAGTAGAGTGGACCTTAATGGCGAGAATGGAGTAAAGCCCCTGGGACCTTCATTTGCTGATGTGGCACAACTCAAAATGAGAAGAAACACAGTGTCTGCAACAATGGACTCAAACATAAAAAGATCATGCATATGGCACAGTGTTGTGTAGTGTTTTATTCTGTTGTGCATAGGGTTGCTATGAGTCAGACCTGACTTGACAGCACCTAAAAAACAACCTGAGATCTCATTAACAAACATGATTATCCCCACCAAATCCATTTAATAGTCCTGTTTTCAACTTTGCTCGTTCTTTGTCGTCGTCGTCGTCGTCGTTATTTCAGTCAGGGTCTTGCTAAAGCTCAGGCTGACCTGGAACTCACACTCCTCCTGCCTCAGGTTCCCAAGTACTGGGATTACAGGCATGCTCCATGATGCCCGGTAACTTTGCTAGTCCGTAAACCTGGAAAAACATGAATGAGACCTCCTGGTGGACTGTTACATCTTTAATGCTGTAGTCCATCCAACCTCAGCCAATGAGTATGTTGACACCAACTTGGTGGATGTATTCAGTACACTGTCTCCTTCGACACGGTACATAACAGGGACCTCACAGCTTTGCCACCGTGCTCAGCCTTGGCAGACAGGAATCTTAACTACATCTGTCTTTATCTAGGCGCACAGGAATGGCATTACATTAATGACAGGCTCCTCCAAGGAGACTCATTTGACACCCTCATTAAGGACAAGCAAATCCAACCCCAAGTGCCAGTCCAGTTTGGGCTCTAGTAGCAACGGATTTTTCAATTACAAATTTTACTTAAACCTCATTGTTGCTGCTACTAACAAAGCAGCCTGACTTTAATGGGGTCCCCTCCCCCCTGCAGGAAGCTCTAAAATCTGTCCACGTTTAAAAAGGAGCAGACACTGTTGTTTGATAGTTTCTTAGGACAGCTCATAGAACTACTAGATAACCAGTTTGCTATGAAGGGAAGCGAGTCAGGAACAGCCAGATGCAGATGCACCAGGCAAGGTGTGGGGAAAGGGTCGGGCAGCGTCTGTGGCCTCTTCAGGGGAGCCGCCTCCGTGTGCCCACTGACCCAGAAACTCTCTGAGCCTTGTCCTCTTGGGCATTTCTTCTTGTTGTTAGGTGCTGTTGAGTCGGGACCAACTCATAGCAACCCTGTATTGAAAGAAGCAATCTCTGCAAGTGCTTCTCTGCTATCCATAGAGTTCTCTGGCTGCTTGCTTCGGGAGTGGGCTGCCATTTTTGTGACGCCAAGGATCAAACCTAGGGCCTCAGAGCTCACGGAGCAAACACTCTATCAACTGAGCTAGACCCCAGCCATCAATATATAGACATGATTGATTAAATCATTGACCATCAACCTTTAGCCCCTAACCACTCCAGGAGGTCAGAAGGGCATTGAAAATTCCAGCCCTCTCATCACGTGCTTTGTTCTTCCAGATACCTGCCCAATCCTGAAAGTACTAGGAGCCCCCAGCCACTAGTCATCTTGTTGGCATACAGAAGACACTTGTCCATTCTAGGATTCCCAGAGTTTTTGGAGCTGTATGCCAGCAAACCAGGGGAAAGATCAAATAAGTATTTCTTCATAGGTCACACTTGTATCCGTCATTAGAGGATTAAATAGAATAGTTTCACTTACCCCCAAATCCTCTGTGCTCTGCCTTTTCCATCTTTCCTTTCCCTTAAACATGAGCAACAATGAATCTTTTTTACTGTCTCCATAGTTTTACACTTCCCAGAGTATTGTGTAGTTGGAATCATAGGGTGTATTAAAGTTTTCCAGTCTGTTTCATATACATTGTAATATGCATTTTGCATCCCTCCCACTCTTTTCATGGGCTAGCAGCTCATTTTCCTTTAGCACTGAATAATATTCCATTGTGTGGATGTACCACAGTTTATCCATTCACCTAGCAAACGACATATTGGTTGCTTCCAAGGTTTGGCAATTATAGATAAAGCTTCTATAAAGATCCACAGGCAAGTTTTTGTGCAGACCTGTTTTCAACTTTGTTGGATGAATACCAAAGAGAATGATTGCTGGAGCATAAGGAAAGAGTAGATTTTTTTGGTAAGAAATGGCCAAACTCTCCTCCGAAGTGGCCATATCAGCTGGCCCTTGTGACGTGTGTATAGCATGTAATCCCAGGAGTCGGGAGGCTGAAGCAGGAGGATGGATGCACGTTTGAGGCAGCGTAGTCTACAAAGCAGGTTCCAGGCCAGCTGGGGCCACATGGCAAGACCTGATGTTTTATTAAAATGTTAGAGGTTTGCTGGTTTTGGTGGTGCACATCTGCAGTCCCAGCGGGTCGGGAGGTAGAGGCAGGAGAATCACAAGTTTGAGGCCAAAGGCAGTCTGGGTAATTTAGGGAGACCCTCTCTCAAAAAGTAAAAAATGGGTTGGGGGTACGTGGTAGAGAACTTGCAAAGCATGTGCGATCCCTGAGTTCAACCCCTTCATACCACCAGAGAAAATGTTAGAGATTGATTCAGTTCACAGTTGAGAGGCCCGAGGTTAAGGAGTGAGGGCCTTCTTTTAGGTGAGGTCTCTCTGAAGAGTCCCAGGGAGGCCCAGGGCATCACATAACGAGGTGGTACATACAAGAGACAGAGCCAGACTGCCTCTTACGACAGACCCTTGAAACGATCCATGAACCCAGGAATCCCTGCGTGGCCCTTACGATCTCACCACATCTTAAATTCCCCACCCAACCCCTTAAAATTCTCACAATGGGGATTCGGTTTCCGCATGAGCTTTGGTGCAGACTTTCAAACCATAACAGGAATTGAGCTTTTTTTTTTTTCTCAAAGTCCTTAAGCTAGCCAGTGACCGAGCTAAGAGTCAAGATCTGTCTGACTTTTCCGCCTTTCCTCCCCACCCCCTGGCCCCCAACCCCGCCTCGGTGACTCACCGCCTATGAGGTAGCGTCTCTTGGCTTCCAAACCAGAGGCTGGCCAGCACTGAGGAATGTTATAGGTCCCCAAAGCAAAACAGCACAGATGCTTAGAAAATTACTAAATAGCCTTTCCTTATTTGCAAAGAAAGAATTATGCTTTCTATTTGTCTATTTAAGGAAAGCCACTTCTGTTTTTATTTATTTATTTATTTGTTTGTTTGTTTGTGGTACTTGGGGTTGAACCCAGGGCCTCTCATTTGCATGCTCTGCAAGTGCTGCGCCACTGAGCTGCACCCTCAGCCCATTTTTTTACTTTTTTTTTGAGACAGGGTCTCGCTAAGCCACACAGACCACCTCTGGTCTCGAACTTTTGATCCTCCTGCCTCCGTCTCCCGAACCGCTGGGATTACAGGCGTGCGCCACCGCGCCTGGCTCTACTTACTTATTTTGAAATGCAACTTTAGTGAGTACGCTCTGCCAGACACACAGAGGACCTGAAGTTGTCTAAAGCTGTATCATAGTGACGCGTGAGCCTTTTCTCCAAAAGCCAGCTTCAAACCTGGGTGGTATTTGTCGCTCTGTTGCGCTGGTCTCTCCAAGACCAGCCCTCCTAGACCCCAAACCCCTGTTCTTGGTATAGTGTGCTTCCAAGCGGGGCCGTGGACCCAGAGTTTTCTGATGTCCTTACAGGTCTTAACAGCAAGGCTCCTGCTTGATGTATTTAATGCTAAGTGAGATGAGGCAAGCAATGCACTTTGTGCCATGCCTGAGCCCTAAGTATTCAGTAGGCATCAGGCATCATTGTTAGCATTATGATTTTTACTTATTAACCTCAAAATGTACCCCCTGCTGCTTTAGGGCAACCGAGGAGATGGTTGTTTGTCACTCTGTCTCCTTCCATTCGTACATTGTCACTTCCAACATTCTGTTTCAAGTCACACAGAAGTACGCATTCATTTGGCTGACAACCTATCACAGGGCATCTTTCTGCATGAAATGAACCAATTTATAGTCATTGCTGACAGCCGCTTTTGAAGGAAAGGCCATTTTCCTTAGTTGATTGCAAGGAACAGTGATTAATTCAGCTCGTCAGCCTGCAGCAGCAAAAGCTAGAAAAAGGCTCATTGTGTGAAGCCCCCCAGGTCTCCTGAAACCTATATTCCTGGGTATCGGAACTTCCTGAGCGTACACTGGACTTCCAGAGGTCACTTAACCCCCCACGCACCTCCTATGATAATTTCAAAAACCTCTCGGAAAAGATATTCCCTGTTTCTCCTTACCAAGGAGCCATGGGGGAGACGAATTTGGCAACATGTCTGTGCTAGGGATCTGTGCACATTGGAAAGGGGATCCCGTCTCAAAAAGTGACTCGCCAGTGCCCAGAAGGGACAGAGACTGTGGCCACAATCATGGACAATATTTAAGGTGCATCGGGTGGGACTGGTTTTCTTTTCCCCTCCTTCGCACCTAGTGGGGAGAAGGGATATGCTGGAGAAGGGGTGGAAGCAAGGACCAGAGCCTGGACACCAAGGAGTTCTGCGGGGAGAAGGCTCCCACAGCAGGAAGATGTCCTGGGCTCCTCCCCTGGTGCTCTGTCCCAAAGAGAAACTGAAAGGATCCTGTTCGATGTGACCTCCAAGGCCTCCCTATGGACCCTTGGGGAGAGCCAGGACCCCTTGGGGAACTGAGGGGTTGAAAACACTAGGATAATGTGGAGGAAAGAAGGAGGGAGAAGGAGAAGAGAGAGGGCAGCAACTTCCGAACACTGACCCATGTGATGTGGGTCACAGCTGCACGAAAGACAAACGGTGACTATGTTCCAGGCTCGGCAGCCAGCAGCACGGAGGGTGTTTTATCTCCAGCAGCAGAAAGTCCTGCCCTCCCTACCAGACGCTGTGGGTGTTACCAGGGGCTTCTGGGAAGTTCCTCTTCCCTCTCCAAGTTAAACTTATGCATACTAGAGCATCTGAGCTGCTCCGGAGAGCGGGACTACCAGGTGTGGAGCATGGTAGGGGTGGTTCCCAGGCCATATAGCACCCATCTGGAGTGGCCTTTAGGTTGGACAGCAGCCAGCAAATGGAGCGTGGCTCCTGCCAGCCTGAGGCCCCAGTGTTGAGCAGGTTCTTGTGTGAAGCCACCCAGGTCTTTTAATGCCACCCCCTGGCAAGTTGAACAAATTGATCAGCGATAACATAAATTTTGGTTTTGGTGTTTATAAGGTGCTCTCCCATTTCTTTTAAAATAATTTCTTTTCTTCATTGCTTTCTCTGAAGTAGGCATTTTTAGGATCCCCATTTCTCAGATATGGAAGTAATGCCTCTAAGAACTCAGCTTGCTCATGGAGGGGCCAAAGCTGAGATCAGGGCTTCTGGCCTGAGGTCTCCTGCTCTTCCTAATTAACACACTCTGAAGGAAGAAAGAACTTCAGTATCGAGTCTATAGCCAAGCGGCTGCAGATTGTGCAGAAATGGTTGAGACGCTGCCTTTTAAACTCCTTGTCCACTTGTGGCGGAACAAGGAGGAGAGTCAGGCAGGATTGTCTCTCTGCTTTAGGAAGCACTGACCACTTCCACGTGCGTCAAATAAAGGAAGGAGTTCAGAACCTGTGGACAGAGGTGACCGAAGGAAAGGAAACCAGAGGCTTTGAGTAAACACTTGTTGGTTCATCCATTCACTAATGGGTTCTGACCCTAAACCCTTTAAAATTAGATTCTCAGTTGCTCACTTTGCACTGAATCCCAGTCTTAAGCGTTCAGGGTTTCCATAAGGTGTTAGTCTGTATCATGGGATATAAACTCACATGTTGTTGTTAGGTGCCATGGAGTCAGGTCCTATAGCGACCCTATGTACAGCAGAACGAGGTACTCCCCAACACTTTGAAAGGCATATGATCTCTTTTTTCATGCTTAAACTCATTGTTACAACCGCTTTGTCAATCCATCTAGTTGAGGATCTTCCTTGTCTTTGCTGACTGGCCACTCCTAAATGTCATGTCCTTCTCCAGGAATTGGTCCCTCCTGACAGCATGTCTAAAATATGTTAAGACTCAGTCTAGCCATTTGCTTCCAAGGAGCACTCTAGTTACACTTCTTCTAGGATGGATCTGTTGGTCTGTCCCTGGTATATTCAGCAGTCGTCTCCACATCTGCACAGCCATGGAGCATCACAGGGGTCATGTTGGCAAGAGTCATGCTTCATATTTCCTAGGGAAAGCACATTGCTGTGAGAGGAAGAAATAGTTGTTTTTTCTCCAACTGCTTAGCTTTTGAGAAGCAGAAGCTGCATCCCTGAAGTGGTGTCAGGAGGGAACAGTGCAGCCTTCTCTCATACGCAGGAAAAACTCCCTCAGTCTCTGAGGTCCCAGCTTCGATTCCCAGCACCACAAAAATGGGAGAAGGACGTGACAATCCACTCCTGAAGCAATCCTGAAACAATCAGCTGTTGAAAACCCTATGACGGTCGCTATGAGTCGGACATGACTGGATGGCACCTAACAACAACAACAACGTGCTTCTTCACTCCTGGTCCTCTGGGGCATGACGGCCCAAAGAACCCAAAGCTCCAAATGAAGGGCTGCATTGCCATGTGCAGAGACATGCCCACACTAGGGATTTGTGCCTGGTAGCCCTGAGCCAGATCTCCTCAGGGGACCCATTCTGCTGCTTGCACAGCAAAGCAACGTCTTCCTATTGCTCGTTAATGTAACATATGCTGGAAATAAGCAATTTCACACCTCTGCCTCAGTCTGCAAGACATCCAAAAGAAAAACGGTGATGTGACTGGAAGCCGTTTCCTGAAGACTGTGGATGGGGTAGACGTCCGTTACTGGCTATCAAGTTGTTATTTATGGACCCCCATTAGAGTAGTCGCACGGAATAAGCAGCTCAAAGTGGCTCAGGAGCCAGGCCCAGTACTGTGTATAAACCACTGTCGGGCGATATGTCCAGGGAGTGTCTGGGAGTTGAACGTTGAATCGTTTGCTTGATGGATTATTTTTTTCCCCCTGGAAACAGGAAAAAGAATCTCCGTTTTCTCCCGAAGTCACTTTCCCTTCCCTGTCCCGCAAACAAAGCTGCATACACGCTGCGCAGCGCTGCGAACACAGCCTCTCTTTCAGCAGCAGCTGGGGCCTCCATTGGCCTCCCCCCAGCCCCCGCCCTGCTCCCAGGACGTCATCAGATCTCCGGGTTGATTCCTTCCCTTCACACAGGCCGCTTTGTCAGTGGGAAGAAGAATTCACAGAATGCTGCACCACATCCCCGTGGGAACCAGGTGGCGAGGTGTGTGCTTTCACCCGGACCTGTCCACACCGCAAACCAACCGGACGGACGATGACCTTGCTGTCCCACGCAGACTCTTGCTGGAAACGCTGCCAGCCTGAGATCGCTCCTGACATCTCAGCTAACTGCCCCGCTGAAATGCTTTGCTGAGCCTGAGAGTGACTTTCTGGGCCTCTGTGGCTGTCCAGAACCCCTGTAACTGTTCAACTGAGACCCAGTAAGAGTCAGTCAGTTGAGGGAGGGTGAACACCCTTGGACAATCCCTGCATCTTTGACACTGTTGCTGCCCTTTCGTGTCTTGACCTGTGACCAAGCAGAACTCAGCAGCTGGGAGAAAAGCCAGTAGTTGACTCTATGTCCTTTGAGTGTAAAGTAGAGCTTTGTTGTTGTTGTTGTTGGGTGCCGTTGAGTCAGTATCCAACTCATAGCGACCCTACATACAACAGGCAAAACACTATTGTCAGTGCTTCTCTGATATTCATAGGGTTTTCAATGGCTGGATTGTTTTTTTTTGGGAGTGGGTTGCCAGGTCCTTCTCCCAAGCCTACAGCAACTGGTATTCCCAGGCCGTCTCCCATCCAAGTACTAACCCTAGGTCTGGCCCTGCTTAGCTTCTGAGATCTGACAGGATCAGATGCCATGGTACAGCTGCAGGCAAGTAGCACTTTAGCAGTGTATTAAAAATGCCATGGTCAAGGCTAAGATGACAGAAGTACGGATACTCGTTTAAAATAAGGAAGTTGGCCGGTTGCAGCTATAATCGCAGCTATTCGGAAGGAGGAGGCAGGGGGATCACAAGTTCAAGGCCAGAGGCAGCTTGTGTAACTTAGCAAGACCCTGTCTCAAGATAAAAAAAAGTGGGCTGGGGGTGCTGACTAGTGGTGGAGTGCTTGCAAAGTATGTGCGAGGCCCTGGGTTCAACCCCCAAGTACTGCAATCAATCAATATATAAATAAATAAGAAAGCTGCGGTGGACTCTGTGGAGGAGAATCTGCATTGCCAGTTGTTGTTGTTGTTAGGTGCCGTTGAGTCGGTATCCGACTCACAGCGACCCGCATAGGGTTTTCAATGACTGACTGTTTCGGGATTGTCTTGGGAGTGGATTGCCAGGTCCTTCTCCCATTTTTGCAGTGCTGGGAGTTGAACTCTGGACCTCAGAGACTGCAGCGCAGCGCCCTACCAACTGAGCCAAATCCCAGCCATCGTTATTCATGTCACCGCCTCTCTTTTCTATTTTTCTCACCGCCATTCTCTCTTGGGTCTCTTCCTCTCTGGGAGTTGCTATGGTTCTGATGTCTCCCAGAAGCGCCTCTGTGAAGGGTTTGATTCCCAGTTTGGCACAAATGGGAGGTGGTGGAACCATAATGTGGGGATTACTGGGAGGAAGAAAGGTCATTGGGAGCATGTCTTGAAGGGGACTGTGGGAGCCCTGCCTCTCTCTTTCACTCTCTTTCTTTTGCACCTCAGACACGAGATGAACAGTTTGGTCTGCCATGTTTTCCCTGCCATGATGGTGACGGGCCGACCAGATCGTGCACTGGACTCTACAAATCCATGAGCCATAATAAGCTTTCCTCTTTTAAGTTCATCTCAGGCATTTTGTTATGGTAATACAAAGCTAGCACAGAAATGGGCTGGAGTTTAACTCAGTTGGCAGAGTGCTTGCTCTGCGCTCCAAGGCCCTGGGTTCAATCCCCAGCCCCTCAAAAATGGGAGAAGGACCTGGCATCTCACTCCTAAAACAAACAGCCATTGAAAACCCAATGGATAGCAGAGATGTACTGTCAGATATAGTGCATCTTTCCTTCTGTTGTATATCATGTCAGTATGAGGCAGACCCAACACAACGGCACCTAACAACAACAGCAAAGCACAGAAATAATCTCCAAACACTTCAGTTAAGTTTTGAAGGTACTTTTGATTCACTTTTTCTTGTTTTAAATATCCTTTACAACTAATCCTTATGTTCCTACAGAAAAATAAACATGTCCTGAGGGTTCAGCACGAAGTGAACACATTCGTGTGGCAAGCATCCAGATTGGGAAACAGCAGCTGCAGCACCCCAGAAGCACCCCGTCTTTGTCCAGGGTACCCACAGGGTACCCACCCTCTCCATCACTGGTACTGTCAGTTGATTCTGCCTTGAGCTGAGCTTTACTTCAATGGACTCAGTGCGTCTCTGAGATACACCTTTGCTGTGGAGTGTGGGGTGGCGGACTAGTGTTCTGATTCGTGGCTTGCTCTGAAAGAACACTCAAAGAACCAGGGGAAGGAAATATTTTAGAAAGCCAGAGTCGGAAGGGGAGCCGAGCCCCACCCAGCTGCCTTCCTCTGCTCTAAGTTCACTCCCAGGGCAATCTCAGCTTCTGTTCTCACTTAATTCCTAAGAGAATGATTAAAATGATGTAAAATTAAATGCCACTGTGTGAGTTTACGTACCATGGTATGTGGTAACACCTAATGGAAACCCTGCGTCCTGGAGATTGGGATTCAGTGTCAAGGGGGCAACAGAGAATCTAATTCTAAAGGATGTAGGGTCAGAACCAGTTAGCCAATGAATGAATCAGTGAACATTTATCCAAAGCCTGTCGTTGCCTTTCCCTCTCTCACTTCTGTGTGCAGGTTCTGAACTCCTTCAGTCATTTCTTTATTTGCACATGGGATCACTGTATTATACAGACAAAGGTCCAGCTAACTATTTTATATAGCATTGTTTTGTATACCGGTAGGAAATGGAACATGCTTGCTCTGGTCTGACTACTGGAGTCCCTCAGTACACGCGTTGAGACTTAATTCTCAATGTGACAGTATTATAGGGTAAAGCTTTTACCAGGTGATTAGGGAATAGGCCCCAGGAGCAGGATTGTTGTTATTAGGCATGGTGACCCTCATCTGAGTTTCAATGGCTCATTGCTTCGGGATTCGGGGTTGTCTTGGAAGTGGGTTGCCCGGTCCGTCTCCCATTTTTGCAGTGCTGGAGATCAAACCCAGGGCTTTCGAGAGTGCAGAGCAGCACTCTACCAACTGAGCTAAACCCCAGCCCATGAACAGGTTAGTGTCCTTATATAAGAGACTTGAGGGAGTGCATTTGGTCCCGGCCCTTGCCCCATGTGAGGATGCAGCGAAATGGCACCCTCTGTGAAGCGGAGAGCCCTCCCCAGACACCATACCTGCCAGCGCCTTGATCTTGGACTCCCAGCCTGCAGAACTGTGAGCGAAGAAGTTCATGTCTGTAAACTACTTGGTCTAAGGTATTTTTTTTCATAGCAGCACAAACCGAGGAAGATGTATAGTGTCCCAGGAGACCTCCATGCACACCTGTTACACCATAGCCATGCTCCAGGCAGGCCAAGGAGAAACAACTACCCCATGCAGAAAGGTCAGTGAGGAAAAGTGCCTGCCTCCACCCGGGCAGGTGGGGGAGAGAAAAGAAAACTCCCATGAGAATTTGGACGATTCCTGATGGATTGTGGGTTGAAATCACACCGCCGAGCGTGGCGTTTGACTTGAACAGCCTTGGGTTGGCACCCATAGGTTCTGGCAGATGCAAACCCTGATTGTTTCTGGGGGAATCAGACTTCCATTCAGGTGACAGCAGTTGTAAGCTGCCACTAAGTGTGAGACACTTCAATTTCCAGAGGTCTTAGAATGCGGATCCATGACATGTGGCAATTATATGTTAATGGCATTTGCTGCTCAGAGGGAAGTGGAAATGCGCCTGGCACATAACAAGCTTTGGCTCATAGGAAGTTCAGTCAGTCGTATCTCTGATTGGGCAGAGCGCCCCACCTTGCTATATTTATGAATAGCTGACCTGGAGACCAGCAGGAACTCTAGTCATAACCTGAAGTTACATTAGGGCAGACTGAGCCAGCTGAGGAGGCGTTGTGGGCAAGGTAGCCACTGAACTTGGTTGTAAGCAATTGAGAAAGTAAAGTGGAGGAAGATATTCCAGGGTGTGGAAACAGTAGGAGCAAAGGCCCGGAGGAGGGCGTGCAGGTGGCCTAGGGAGGGAAAGGAAGGAGACAGGCCCGAGGAGGTGAGTGCAGAGGGTTGGAGTGGGGGAAGGGATGTGCCAGAGCATGTGGTGTGGAGTCCTGTCATGGAGCTGCTGGGCCCCCCAGGGAGGAAACCAGCACTGCGTCACCTGGGCTGACCAGGATTAGCTTTGATATGTAGGCAAACATGGAGAGTTGGAACTGGGGAGAGTGTTGAGCTGTGTTGAGATTTGGTAAAAATGTGTTGCCCAGAGCTGAGCTAGGACTGTGTGCTGGGTGACTGGAGGGGACAAGCTGTCCAGGAAATGATGGTGTGAGCCCACTCACCCAAGTGGACGAGGGTTGGGGGGAGAAAAGGCACCTGAGAAAAATGCAGGGTGGAATATTTTCCATCTGCAGTTGACTGAATCTGGGGATATGGAACGCATGAATACAGAGGACAGCATATACTCCAGGGGCCAGTATTTCATGGGGACACTTTCCCCTGGAAGTTGTGGTTATTGTTAGGTGCTGTCAAGTCGGTATCTGACTCATGGTGACCCTACGTACAACAGGAGACACACTATTGTCAGTGCTTCTCTACTATCCATAGGGTTTTCAATGGCAGATTGATTTTTGGGGGTGGGCTGCCAAGTCCTTCTTC